>VXBQ01004853.1:1494236-1543435 GCA_013400175.1 Phainopepla nitens
AAAAAAAAAAAAAAAAAGGCAAGATCAATAGCTCAGCTGAAGTGCATCTTCAGCAATGCAGAAGGAGCTGGAAGCAGTTGTGCAGCAGGAAAGCTATAACACAGCTGCCATCAAGGAAACATGGTGGGAAGACCCACATAACTGTAAAGCTGTGATGGATGGCTAAAAACTCTTCTGATGGGAAGATTTTATCAAGGAAAAATTGCTAGGGAGGTAGCCCTCTGTGTTGGGGACAGTTTTGGTTGTCTAGAGCTTAATGATGGTGGCAAAAGGGTTGAGTGTTTATGCGGAAGAATCAGGGCAAAGGCCAATGATGTGGATGTCGTGGTGGGAGTCTGCTAGAGACCACCCAAGCAGGATGGAGGTACAGAAAGAATGTTCTAGAAGCAGCTAGGACAGGTCTCACAATCACTAGCCTTTTTTCTTGTGGAGGACAACTTACTAGTGTCTGCTGGAAAGGCACTACAGCAGAGAGGAAGTAGCCTAGGAGGTTCCTAGAATGGAAGATAAGGATGCTGTGAAGTTGTGCAGGTAGAAAATTAGAATGGCCAAAGCCCAACAAGAATTAACTTGGCTGCTGCCATAAAAGACAGTAAAAAAGGTGTCTATGAACACGTTAGCAATAGAGGGGGGGCCAAGGAGAATCTCCATCTTTTGTTGGATGTAGGGGGAAACACAGCAACAAAGGATGAGGAAAAGGCTGAGGTACTTAGTGCCTTCTTTGCCTATCTTTAACGCAAAGTCTAGTTGTTCTCTGGGTACCCAGCTTGGGTTCAGTCCCACTGTAAACCCTTTTTTGTTTGCTTGTGGATGTTTTGGAGTTTTTTCAGTTTGGTTTTGCAATGTCATTCCAGTTCTTTGAGTATGTTTTTCTCAACTGTAGTAGTTTACCAAATGAATGCTCCTGGTCAGATCAAACTCAGACTGTCACGGAACAAGCAAGGAAGAGTAAAAGGGATGAAATGGATGTTAATGCACATGAGGTACCTGTTGCTTTTTACAGCAAAGAAGGAGTTTCCTACACGTGAAGGCAGCTGCTCAAAGTGCACTGCCAGCTTGGGACATGCCAATAGATAGCACTTTCCACTAGAGGCCTTTCTTTTTTAAACCTGACAAATGTGTTGCGTGTATGGGTATATATTAGAGATGCAGATATCAAGACAGTCACAACAATTTCTATCACAGACCACTGAGGCATGGATAAACAGTCACACCACCTCTTAAAAGCATATCACACATTTGCCAAAGTCTCAGTAACTGCTCTTTCCATCATCAAAATAGATTTAGACATTTTTAAAGTCTGTATTGACTTGGCTGACAGTAACTGACTCTACAACATCTATATTTAGAAATCTCTGTATACACCATTTACTGCACCACAATCACACTGAGCTATTCAAACATTGTTTCCAGAAGTGATGGCTTGCACCAACTGCTAGGATTCATCATATAAGTCACCAACAAAACATTTCATTGTGCTTCTCATTGCCCTTAATCAGCAAGCCTCGAAACTCAAGATACTTCTGATATTTTGGAAAGAAGAAATTAATACATGTGCAGACTAGATAGATCCATATGCACACATTGGTGATGTACTTCCTACATTTCTAAATATTAAAACTTTTAGCTTGTTTTATTTATTATGATACTGAAGAATAACTGTCTGCAAATAAAGTCTTTACGTGCAAAATATGACTCAGGAGATCTGCAAGCGGCTTCCACCCTGAGACCTGTCTGTGGAGTCTGGCTTACATGTAAATCTAAGAATCACAGCAAATTTTCATTTTTGGTTGGAAAGAGGACAATCATAGACTGAAGATGAGGGCAAAAGAAACAGAATTGCAGTAGGCAAATAAAGTCAGCTGAGTTTTCAAAAGTCACAAAGTGCTTAGAACAAAACCAGACAGCATGAATCTCTACCCCTTATTTTAAGAACACTTGCTTGTTGTATTAGTTTCTTGTCTATCTTTAAAGACAAAAACAAAATATAAATATTAATCAATCTTATTTTCAGTGTGGAATTTCACTGCAGGATCTTATTAATAAAGACTAAAAGAGAAAAATAAAAGATATTTAAAATAACTTATGTCATTAGTTCAGTAGCTTGTACAACTGAAATAAAGCCAGGTTGTCTATTTTCATCATTCAGGATATACTCTTTATGTCTTGATCTTACCCCAGACTTCAGTTTTTGTACATAAAGGTATGGAAATAGCAAAGAGAGAGAAAAATTTTGGAGAAGTTTTGTTTCCACTCCTTCCAAAGAACTGTTGTCTGAAATCCATTCAAATGTACTTGTTCCCCAACAGTTAACACTTTTAAAGTAACTTAAATCTAAGTATTCTAAATTACTTTATAAACTAATTTTAGAAATACCACTGAAAGGCAGGGCAAGTTTGAAATAAATTTCTAGAATAGAATTTCTAGTCCACCTTAAAATTAGTTTAGGCAGGATTTTCCTGTATGCTTAATCATTTATGTAAAGATTTAGCCTGCATATTTTCTGCATTCTTTTCTGAGAAAGGTTTTGGATTGTGTCTAGTCTGTAGGTAAGTGGAGAGTAACAAAAATACAGAGCAAATTGATCAGGCCCAAAGGCTGGTTTTAATTAGGACTTTTAGCTTACTGCATTCCTTTTACAGGTCACAGACATGCTAGTGATTCTAATGATTATATCCCACTAACATCCAATCTCCAAAAGGACAACTTCTTTTTTCCAGAGTGAGTCAGAATATCATTTCACACAGCTCAATAAAGATACATATTTGCCACAGGGCTGCAGTTTATGCAGAAGTTTCTCAGTTGTTCACAGGAGTGAACTCTCAGGTACAAGTGTCAGAACAAAGAAAAAAAGTCAGAATAAAATTTCTCCTTCTTTCAAAAATGTTAAATACAAAAGCTAAGTGCTACAAAAGCAATGTACCACAGTTTAATCCTATATAATTCATACAAACTACTTGATTACAATAGTAAATTAAGTGATATAATTCTCCAAGATTCACCAGATTTTAAATTATATATCCTAGTAGGAAAAAGTTTACTATTCTGAGCACTGCATTAGCTCTTCCTTTAGCAGTATACAGCTAAGAACTTAGTGCCTCAGGGCTTTCTGTTGTGACTGAGGTGTCCAGTCATGACGATCTTGCTGCAGCTTGGAAAGCTGTTTATTGAGATGCATGTGAAAATTTCATGAATAATTTTCAGTTTGATCTTTTTCAATCAACAGTGAAAATACCTAAAAACATTCGATATAAGGCATAAACTAAAATTCTACTTACTTAAACTTTGATAATGTAGCACCATTTATAGGTAGTTGTGTTACCATTAGCAATTCCACTCTGCATGCAAATTAACCAAAGATGAGGATAAATATTTGCTTTCAGTTAGACAGCCACCAAGGTGCATTATCACTATTCCAATAACAGCTGATCTTCATGTTTTCCCCCATAACAGTCCCTGTACTTCAACCTGTGATTATGCTTTCCACAGATTTTCTGGAATTCCTAGATTACTTTGTAAGATCAGGTATTAATTAAGTCACTGTTTGCGCCACTTATTGCCAACCAAATCTCAACAATTTACAGAAATTACATGGTTAAAAAAATAAAGGCCTGCTATTATTTAAACATCTATCAAAAAAAAAAAATCAGAAAACTTAAAATTCAGATTTGGACTTTAGGAAATAACACTCCCACAGCATGATTCAAAATTGACTTTTCACAGAGTCATAAAATTACACATGGAGTTTTAAAAGTGAATACACACAAATCACGCCTGTGAAGAGTCATTCACTAAGCAATTATGTAGCGTTCTCCTTTAAATCTTTGTTCTCTCAGTTTTGTACTGCTTGTGAAATGATTGATGTCTTTTCCTATCCAAATAGGACAGTGGAAAGAATATTTTCCTCATTTAAATAGATTTAAGCAGACCATAGAAATGTCCTGAATATTGATTAGGAGTTAGCTTGAAATTAAAGTGAAATTCAGCTGTAACTGTACAGTTCCACAGCACAACTTAAAAGAGTAAAGATGAGCTGAAATGTATTAAGATTGACAAATACATTTTTTAAAAGAAACTGGAACTAATAATAGCTGAATTGTCTATTTGTCACAAATACCCATAGGCAAAAAACCATTGTGTTTGCACAGTGCATTACTGAGACAAGATCAAATAAAGGCCTGTATACTCTTCGTTACATCCTATGTCCTTCATAGGAAATTCCTAGCTAGTATGGAATATGTAGTACCTCAATGTTCATCACATCAGACCAGAGGAACAATGCCATGCAGCTCTCCAACAAATCACAACTAACCAACACTGTTTAAAATTAGACTTTCCATGAGTAATCCACATAGCAATTTTTTTCACGTCATGGTTCTATTGAAGAGATTTTGATCTCCATGCAGATACTTCATAATTCACAGTCACAAGCTAGGTCCTTAGTGTTACCAATTAAAGACACAAAGAAGGGTGACAGTAAGACCTTTTCTCAGTATGGGTCTGTCAGAGTCATGCAGTTTCTTCCTGCTCTGCTCCCCTCAAAAAAAGTCCCTTTAGACATCTGTTTGACTTAGTGCAAAAATTATCAAAGGGTGAGTGACTCAAACCCTTCAGTTTCAGCCTCAGCCATCAGCTGAAGCAGAGAGAGCACCAGGTTTGAGTCACAGTTTCCCCATAGCACAGGCAAGTGAGATGTTAGAGAGCCAGAATGGCACAGCACTTGATTTGAGTGACATGAACACCTTCTGCCCATCCAGACCGGGAAGTTCCAGCTCTAAGCATGGGGAGATACCAAGGCCACGCCAGAATCACAGAATCAGTTCAGCTGGAAAAGACTTCTGAGATCATCAAATCCAACCTATGACCAAACACCACACTGTGAACTAGATCATGGCACTAATTGCCACATCCAGTCCTTCCTTAAGCATGTCCAGAGACGGTGAATCCACCACCTCCCTGGGAAACCCAACATGATGTCTAATCTCCCTTTCTGGGAAGAAATTCTTTCTGATGCCAAGCCTAAACCTCCCCTGGCACAGCTTAAGCATGTCGGCCTGTGGGTGAGCATGGCACAGGGGCACCCATTGCCAGCAGGAACATGGAGATGAGCCCTGCTACAGCATCCATGTCTGGGTAGCAACATAGGGACTTCTTGCTGCCCCCAGGGCCCTGGGATAAGCATCCCAAGAAAAATGTCATTTTTTTGAGTGGTAGAATCACCTAGCCAGGCTTTTAGAAAGAAGCAGACCATGTTTTTATTTCAGATTCTTGGTCTTTTGGCAACTTAACCTTTTTCTCTGACTCAGCTGACCAGTTCATTAAGTGAGCAAAACAATAGCTACTTTTGAAGAAATTTGACACCCCTGATCCTCATGTTCTCAAAGTGGTAAATTTTACTACATTGCAGAACTATAAGAAGCCAAAAAGATTGCTTTATTTTTACTCTGGCTAGTTGGCCTTTCCTCAGAAATGCACTTAATATGGAGAAAGAGGGAAAACATGCTGTTGTCCTTCCCTTCTCCCTCTCCCAAAATTAATACATTTACAGGTGCTGTTGAAATAGAATTTACACCTTTTAACCTCCATCTGTGTCATTTGCAGGAGTTATGACAACACTTCAGCAATCCTCTACTCCCATCCCCATGGAAACTGCCATCAAACTGCCAAAAATGGGACAGAATGCTTTAAACTAATCACTTTTCAATGGAGGAAGGCCTTTTTTTTCCTACAGTCGTTTCCATGGGATCAGAAGCCATTGCTGCTTGCCTAATTGTTTAAAATCTTGTCAAGTGCACAGGCAAGTGCTCAGCCTTTTTAAATGTGACTTTTTGTTTTGAATCAGGTTTCTAAAGCAGGATACGTGAGCCTGATTCTTCTTCCTATCCCACCCGTTGTCAGCCATCAAAAAACTGAACTTAATAGAATTTTACCAGCTGGAAACATGGAAGAAGTTTCATAATTTAATTCCGGAAGAAAGTTTTCAGTGGAATGAATGAAAGAGAGGACATGTATTAGTTTTATTCCACAAGGTAGCTCAGCACCATTGCAAAAGAAAGAATTCCTGGGCTGGTACTGCCAGCCAGCACAGAAAAAGGGTATGTATAAGGAGGTGGAAACTGCAGTCATAAAGATCCAATAGACTTCCTTTGAGAATTTCCATTCTCACCTATGCCACACTTACATTAATTTCCTTATATATATAATTTTTTTTAATAGAAGATCAGGTTTCCTTGGGAAGAAGTGAGCAATAATACCAACAGGCAACTCTCCTGGCTGCTGTGAATTCAGAAGGTATATTTTGCTATGCAGTTCCTTGAAAAAGTACTGCAAGACAAATCAATTATTTCTAGGTTTACAGTTTAGCCCCATGCTAGGAAATCTCCTTTAGTGTAAATATGAACTTGCATATGAATGTGAAACTTCTGAGTCCAGTTTTTGTGTTAATGGCAAAGAGCTAGATTTCAAACCAATCTGTTAAAATTATATAAGCATGCCTATGAGATTGAATTTGATTGGATATGTCTCTGCTCAGGTCAGAGCACCATATTCTGCAACAAATACAATCATTTAAACTGCTAAAGGCACAAATTATTGTTAATTCAGACAATGATACTAGCCCTGCAAAGGGAACACAAAAACATTTCTGACTACATATCAGTGTTTTATACATAAAATCTACTAGGAAAAATGTTATTTATACCATAAAAAATTTTGAAATACAAAGTTATTTGGAACCTACAGTCCTGTATTCCGAATTAGGACAAAGCATAACACTCCTATTAAAACACTCCTATTTGGTTACTTGTGAACAAGTCTGAAGATATGCAGCCAACTACATGGATTTCTCCTATCATAAGATTACACTCTTTTGTCCCAAATGCATGAGAAGTAGAATTTGAACGTAATAAGTCTGTGACTAAATAAATACCAAGAGAGGGAGAAAAAAAGAAGAAAATGCATCCTCACCTCCACCACTGTTGCAGAGTTACATCCTGCATGTTCCTGGAAGGATACAGTAATTAGGGAGTAAATTTTTCAGAAGGATTAAATATCCCTTAATGAGACCAGCTGCAGCTGTTAAAAACCTCAGCAGCACAAGGGGATGGAAGGAAAAATGAGACCAATATTTCTCAGGTACATAAATGGGGTAATCAGTGAGAACACTGCCTGAAGTCCTTGTTTTTAGAGGTTAGTTTGTTCTACTGGGCTTTAAAGGAGGATACAACTTTCTCTCTAGATCTCCTGAAACCTTTGCATTGACTCTAAGGTTAGCAATTAACTCTGGCACAGGACAGGTGCTAACCACACCTGAGAGCCAAAGTAAGTTGAAACAGCTAATTTTGAAAACAGTTTCTTCAAAATAGTTCAGCACATTGTTATTTATCCTGGTGCATTTAATTGTCAGAGCAGTAATTAATTAATTAAAAAAAAAACTCTAATGATCGTTGGGCAACAAAAATCAAATCAGCTTCTCTATTGACTCTTTTATAACAAGTTTTCTAAAGATTTTGATCTTCAAATAAGACCTGAATGGCTGTTGTAGAAAAACACTGTTGAAAGATAAAAGCAAAAGGAAGGCAAAGAAAGCCAGCCATGCTTTCTTCAAATTGATTTTAAATGATCAATTCCATTTTTCTGTAGCTAGATGACCACTGGCTCTACCAGGCTCTTTACTCTCTTGTCTCAGGCCTTTTCTGGCCTTTCTTTCAAAGACTTCATACCTTTATTCAACCTCCTCTCACATTCAAAATACAATATCTATCTCTTTATAAACCAGTCCTTTTTGTTCTGAAAAGTGTACAAGAGCTGAAATAATCTTACATTCTTGATTATACTTTAGCTTTCCTCTAGATATTGTTTGGCAAGCTTGTAAAATTCCACACATGCCAGCTGTGATGTAGAGCTGATGTAGAAACTGCACAACAAAAAGCAATGCAATCAATTTGCCAGTAAACTTACCTGGAATGGAAAAGCAGTATAGTACTAAAATCCACTTAATAAAGTGGGGTAAGTGCTACAATATTTTCTTTTCAGTTATTCTACACAATACATATTTCTGTGATTCTAGAAAATCTGATAAAGAAGTAAATTAAAATTTTGCTCCAGGACTTAGTGTCAGAAATTTTGGTCCTTATATTTCTTGTAATTCATCTGTATCTTCCTAGCAAGAACACTGGTATTGTTTGCAGAAGTCATTTTTCTGAGTCTCATCACTATGGGTCTTGATACTGTTTTTATTAATGAGTAATTACTGTGTATCAGAGTCTTGCTCATTTGTTCCATCTAGGAGATTATTCCTGTCCTCAGATGCCATTAGTTTGAATAGGAAACTCCTGCATACATCCAATTATTTGTTCTTCTTGTTTGTGGGATTTTGTTTTGTTTTAGTACTTAAAAAAAATTAAAAAACACTCTGGAAAAATAAATCACATATACATAATGATACACCATATCCCCACCCCCTAGATGGGTTATTTTGGGTCACATTTCATTTTCACATCAAGAAAAAACTGGATGAATAGTGAATGGGAAAGTATCATTATAATTGAAATCCTGCTGGTTTATGCAGGCCTGCACATCTGGAATAGGGTGGGAAAAGAGAAACAGAAGAGTGGGATTCTTCTCACTAGACAAAACCAGGCAGTCTGGAAAGCACATGTCGTCTGGTTTCTTAAGTTACAGCGAAAGTCAGCATTCAGAAAAGAAAATGTTCAGCAACAAGCCCTCCTCCCCACATATCTCAGTTCAGAAGTGCTCCTGTTCTCTCTTTGAAGCTGTACCTCTGGCACCTCTGCTAGTCACTTTCTATGAATATGCGGGCTATTTTCTGCTCTGCAGGCCCCAGTGAACACTTAGCTGGGGTATCAAAGTGACTCCTCTCCAGCCAGCCTCCTAGTTACAGTTTAACAGGCACTGCCCTCCTACCGTAGAGCAATTTAGACAGGCAAACACGTTCATTCATGTGACTGATAAAACGTGTTTGCTTTGTGTTAAAGAATCTATAAAAGCCTTTCCTAACGCTGTATTGAAAGAGTCATGAAGGTTTCATTAGTGGTAAACAACTTCAGTGCCTTATCTGGGTCACTATGGTGTTACACATATGGGTCTGTGCCCAGGGGCCTCTACAGCTCTTTGGAAGCTTCATCTTGAGCTCCAGCTGAGCCCTCAGGCAGAGAAAAGCAGGGGCATGGCCTGTCCGGAACTGTGAAATTGCACTGTGTCTCACAGATGAGAGGGGTGGCACATCCACCCCAAGAATGCACGTCTGCATGCACTCCACAGTGAACACAGTGCCAAAGGACTCCTGGGAGCTCCAAAGCCTGCAGCCAAGCCACTTCTACACCAAAGTCCAGGAGAGGGACAATGCATGCTGTTGGCTAAATATATGCTACAGGAATAAGCCATAAGATTACATTAGTCTGTTTTAAAAGACAGTGACTGTGTGGTGATGTACTGTGAGGAAGCATCACATGACTCAAGAACTATTATTTTTATTACCATTATTTTGTCATCTCCATCTTATTTAGCTCTCCATGCATACTTCCCAATCCATCATACAGCATAATTACATTCAATGAATGAGCTCTCAAGTTACATTGCAAAAAGGAACTCATTCTTAGAAGTTTCTCAACTGAGTCGCAAGCAATTAAAACTGTCTCTGAGTGCTTCGTTTAATTTTCTTCAATGGAAGAAGTATTAGAAGTAGGTAGAAGTAATTTCCTTTCCAGAAGGGCCATGAATTCATTTTATGGCATATGAATAATGCATTGTTCTGTTTAAAATATCTGAAGTGCCAGCACGGGTCTGCTGCAAGTTGGACCTGCTGGCAACCTACAGCAGGGAACTGAAGTTCTGCAAGTAAGTCAAACATAAGTAATGCAGTGCTGATGGTTGCCTCATCTGTCAGAGACAGGGGGCCTATAGAAGAGGGGACCTCATCTTGTTCCAAGCACAAAGTTGGCTGGAGACATGTTTAAAAAAGTCACTTAATAAGACTAGTCTACATCATATAGGGCAAGTTATTTGGGTGTCTCAGTCACTTGACCATGAGCAAGATCCATATATTTCCCACTGAAAATAGAAAGCTGGTGAAAAAAATACTTCCTTCAGTGCTAGTGTCGCTGAAGCAGCATATTGATCATAGTCAGCCCGGCCAGTTTTTATAACTAACCCTTTCTAATCCATTTTATAACTCACCACTAAACCATTTTATACTTTACTCTTTCAGATCTTAGACAGAGAACACATCAGGTGTATTCTGCAGCTGCAATTCTGACTGCATAGGTCTACCACCCTTAGCATCACTTTGTTGGACTCAGTAACCCTTACTAACAGGTTCACCTTAAATATATGGTCAAGAGATTGGAGAAACTGGTGCAGAAGTGTGTTTAGAAATGCAAATGGTTTTGGAATCTTCTCTTATTTCTGAGAAACCGTGTATTTGTTAAAAAAAAAATACAGCTATAACAGCAAAATCTTTGTTTCTGAATAATGTTTGCATAACCAGGACTGACGCTTAGGTATTTTTTTGCTCTGGCTAATCTCAGTGCCTTCTGCTAAAAATATAAAGGGATTCTCTACAATTTCTATTGGCTGTCTGGACAAAGGACTCTTTGTGCACTGCAGGACCAAAAGCATTACATACAGTAAATATTTGAGCTGAAGGTGTGCTACTGATAGATTTGTATGCACTATCGTTGTTTTATGTTATTCACGTTGTTGGCTTGCACCCCACTTTGTGGCCCAGTAAAGTAAATGACTGCTCAGAAAGCTGTTGAGCAGGAAAGAACCTGCTACATAATACACAAATAGTGACAGATGATTGCTACTTCAGACAATAAAAAGCTTGTTATTTTTAATAGCTGGGAGAACGTATGCTTCTTGGAATACATAGTACCCTGTAATGACCACTTTAAAAAAAAAAAAAACACCAAAAAAAAAACCACCACCAAAACACTTCTATCATGCTTAGAGGGGGCCTCCACTTATTTAACCTTAACTAACTGAAAGATTTACAAATTTAGGCAACTAGATATTCCTATGAAGCGGTGAACAGCTTTGATAGATCTATTATTCTGCCTTAATTTTAGAAGACAAAGCAACCCCTTCAGATAGGTGCAACTTTTACACAGCAAAAATATATGAGATTATTTCATTCCTTATGGGTGTTTTTGTTACTCTGATAAGTACCTTATTATAGTTGAAGAAAAATACCCTTGAGAATGAGAAAAAGAGGCAGACGATGCATCTTTGTTAAAGTGGAATTTATTTCATTGTGTGGGGACAAACAAGTTAAATTTAAGTTACTTCTGCTGCCATTACTTGCCTAAATCCTCCTTTAGCAAAAGAATAGCCCTATTGAAGTATCACTGGTATTAGCCAAAGGGTTAGGTAAATAAAGCTGGCAGAGGTGACAGCTTGATATAACACTGTTCTTTTTTCAAATACCATATGAATGTGATTCCTATCTGTTTTTCTTCCACTTAAGTGCCAAAAACAAGCCAAAGATCTCAAAATCTCATCCACTATCTCACGACTAGAATAAATACCCAATCCTGTACATGGTGAATAAAAACTGAGCCATGTGCATTAGATCATTTCAAGATGAAAACAAAAAGCATGCTTGAATCTCTACCAGGGATTTAACTCACAGGATTTCTAATATATATCCTGAAACAATATCATGCTATTTATTCTCTTCCTGTCGTTTTGGCAACTATATTCCTGCAATATAGCATTTCTAAGAATATTTTTTTTAAAATACAATGCTTATACAACAAGGAAGGTTATTTTTTAGTATTAATCCTTACAATGAGATAATGGGAACTTCCAGATGCCAGACCAATCTATGTCTGGAAAATAATGTGCCCCATGTGGCCCATAATTAACCCATACTCTATAAGATGTGCCCCAATGACTTAGCAGAACCTTCTTTGAATGAGAACAAAAGACATTGCATCTAATTTAAGGACACAAATTAATAATACTGAAATGGAACCAAAGATTAGACCCATCAATATTGTCCTCTATATTGATATTTCACCAAGCAGTCAGGGGATTCTTAAATTCTATTTGGGGATGTTTTCCTCAGAGAAAGGAGGAAGAGAAAAAAACCAGAGAAATGGTAGGAGGTTTTTAGTTTTACTATGAGTCTTGGAATAGAGAACTGTGAGCTAAGATGTCATCTGGTTTTTTTTACTTCATAAGCATAATTAGCAAAATTGTGATAACAGGATAGAATTCTTTAATCAATGCTGTAAGAGTTTCTATGAGATGTATGATTCTACTAAAACAAAACGTATTGTCTTCCTCAAGTAATTACAGGACACAGTTCTCTAGTGTAAAGTTCTCTGATCTCAGGGGATCAGAGAATACTTCAGGTTGGAAGGAAGCTCAGGATGCCTCTAGATCAACCCTTTGCTCAAGGCAGGCTCAGGCATGTGGTCAGACCAGAACACTCAGGGCTGGGACAAAATGAGCTTTAAAAACCTCCAAGAACAAAGACCACAGAGCCCCTCTGGGCACTGTCTTCACTGCCTGACTGCCCTCATGGAAAACAAGTTTCTTCCTGTGTGTGGTTTGCTTCTGTCTTGTTTCAGTAAATACCTGCTGGGTCTCACCTTCCCACCACACCCTGCTGTCCGTAGTGACAGCACTTTCTCAGGCACTGCAGGGCTGCTCTTGGTCTCCCCTTGAAGCTGCCTCCACCCCAGGCTGAAAACCCATTATTTATCTGCAGCAAGTCCACAATATGCAACACAAATCATCATAAATCCTCCTGCACTTGGGCAAACTTCAACTGATATCACCCCTAGGAGTGTCAATCAAAGAAAATGCTGACAAGTGACATGGAAGCTTCAGCTTCCATCAGATGGTCTGCATGGACCAAAAATTTACTCCAACTCCTAATTTCACTTTCTTTCATTGCAGCCTCCAGCAGCACCTCAGGCATGCCACAACACCCAATGAATTTTTTGTGCTGTATTAAAACATGCTGCAACTCTAGGCATTATTATAAGAATAGTGAGTTGATTGTACAATACAAACTGTAGACTGCATTTCAGCTTCCCAATGCCAAGAATGTGCACCTGATGAGGGAAAAGGTAACACGCAAAGTCTGCTACAGATCCAGCAGGTACATTATCCATGCAGAAATTAACTTTTACTATGAGTGTAGTCTGATGTGTAATTTCATACCTTTCTACCCACCTCTTGAAAGGCTTAAAAGGTCTAAAATCTCAAAGATTTTTGGGAGGATATGAAGAATATAACGATGAGTTATCTAACGAGAACATTCTTTTTCTAGCCCATTGTACAATATCCTATTTTATATTATAATGGAAATGATCTCTGTGTGTGCTTTTTGGCTTACTCCACCATGACACCAGCCAGCCACCCTTAGGTAATCATGTCCCTGCTAAACCAGACACAGATGGCTTCTGCATGGAGGCAGATGAGGAACTTTCATCCCATTCCACCACCTGGCTCAGAAACCTGATAACAAGCAGCCAGGGATACAGTCACATCTGATATTGCCACAGACACTTTTTCTACCGTGAATATTTATGATTGAAGTGTAACCAAAACATGGATACCCTTATGCGTATGAGAAGCAGAAAGCAACATTGAAACAAAAGTAGTTCCCATCCTGCCTTTAAGACACTGGTTTGAAATTTCAGTTTAGCAACATATTACAAATGCTTTAGCATGATCCTATATGAACCATTCAGTCTCTCTTACCTGCAAAAAACAATTGAAAAATACCCTTTTTGATACCCACTCTTTGTTTGCTGTTGTTGTTTTATAATGTCAACCTTTCGGGGAAAATACATCACTTTCTCCTTGCAAGAGCTACATGGTATGGAAGAATAATCTGGTACAACACTCAATTAACATTCCAAAATGTTAATTTGGAAGGGTCATAGATCCTCAAGTTGAGCAGGATAAGTGCACTTGAGCACTCAGCAGAAACCAACTGCCTGAGATTCCATCATGGTATTTGGACAGGGGTTTAGGTCTACCCCAAGCACCAGAGCTCAGAGCATTCTTCCCAGCACCCAGCTTTGCACCCATGAGCTGCATTCAGTTTAATTGGTGCTCTAAGCAATAATGTTACAAGAGGTCAAAGAACAACTTGCACCTGGAGCAATCTGGAAACCTGAAGATGAATGGAAACACAGGATACAAACACTGTGGCAATGGAATAAATTATCTAGTGAGATTAACTCTGCATTTATAACCTTTCAGTGTTCCAGTGGTCACTTAACAAGGAAGGACAATTTAGGAATGCTGTTGGCATCCACAAAGCCATTTGTAGTTCTGGACACACTTTTTATGGGATCTAAGAAATAAAGTTACTCTGCAGCAATTCTTCAAGAGAACATAATGAACAAATAGGGTGGCAGGAGCGAGATGTTTTGGTGAAACACAACATTTAAGATAGTCTTTGATAGTCTAAGCAGTCATAAGGAAAAGAGAACTTAGCCAAGAAAGCAATTAAAGCTTCCAGCCAAATCCTCTGAGGGCATAAATCAGTTGCACTATTTTCTACAAGGTAAAGAGCTGGTCCTGAAATGAATTCACCCTGCTGCTGTGTTATCAAAGAGCTTCTATTCACCTCTCTTGCTCACCAGCGCTTGAAAGGAAGCATCCCATGAAGTATATGCCAGAACACACACAATATATCTCACTGCATTTCCTCATCCTATCCCCTCTGCTGATGACCTCTGGACCCTTTCTATCAAATCCTCTGTGTTCTGATACCCCCGCAGCACAAACATGGTTACCTATTTCCTACAGAAATAAACTTTGTTCAGTAACCATGGACATAGCTTATCCAGTCAGGAAAACACAAAAAACCACTGTCCATTGTGAAAAAAATGAAAACGCTCCTGTTCCCATTCAGTGACCCCATCCCCACTGACACCAGAGTGGCAATTTTTCTTATCTGAGGAAACATGACCACATGGGAGGAGATTACACGCTGGAATATTGCAGTCACATTGAGCAATACCTTTCTTTTTCCTCTTCTGTAATCACAGTACTGAAGGATAGATCTGACAGGATTTTATTGACACAGACTTTTTATAGATCCAGTTAAAAGGTCCCCAGACACTCATTCAGCTTCCTGTACATATAGTACAAAAGCACGGCGGAATCATTGTTAATGAAATTACATTTTACTGTGAATAAGCAGGGCAGGAGAGAGGGGAATTCCAAAAGACCTTAACAGGCACCCCTTTAGTGCGGCACATTACCTGTGTTAGTTTGCCATAACCAAACAGTAATACCTTCCCTTATCATTAAGGGAATTGTAAGACATGACCTCAGTCCTTAGCCCATCTATCAGATTGAACTTTGGCATATGTCTCCTTCACCTCATTTCCCTATCTCAACAATAAAGACTGGTTCCTTCACTTCATCTATCTTGTCAAATTAGACATGTACATGAACCCTTTCACCCTAAGTAATGTGGTTGGAATAATGTAAGAGAGCCCTAAAAGCCTCATATCCAGCCACAAAAAGATCCCTGCAGTGAAACACAGAAGCCACTAAGCTACTTAAAGAAGTAACACACTACATCACATTACAGTCTGATCTCAGTTGAGCTTCCAGAATTACACAGAATAATTACAACTTTAATTTTATGTACTTTGAGATCCTTAGCTGAAGAATTCAGCCAACTATCACAATAATAGCATGAGCACTAGTTAAAATTGGAAAATAACTGTTCCTTAGCCTCTTGGTTTCCAATATTTATCGACTTTTGATGCTGATTTTTTCTATGCTTTAAGGTAAAAACAAAACACAACACCAGTGGATCTTGCTAAAATGGGAGCAAATTCCCAACAGCTTTTGTGCTATGGAACAGTAGGAAAGCAATACATACACACACACTTTTCCCATTGTAATGAAGCTCTAACCATACTTATTTTGAATAGGGCAACAGTAGAAATAGCTGAAGTTTTAAATGTGACACTCAGCACACACATTGTCCTCAATAAGAAGTACATGGTGTTTTTGAGGAAGACATGGGGTTTGCTTTTTTGTCCTCAGTACTAATTGACTGAAAAAAAAATCCCTTCCAATTTTAACAGAGCCTAATAAAGCTGTGCCCTTCTGACATCACAACAGTTACCTTTACCCAGACTGACAAGCTTATGGGCTGCTGAAAAGATTTGTGTGAGGGAAATGTTCAGAGATAGAGAACATCATACTGTCTGATTCATAAAGTGATAGAAACCTGACTAAAATTACCTAGAAGTGGTCACTGATCCATAACAGACCACAGATTGGCTCTGGCAGCTCAGACTTAACTCAGTCTAAATCACAGATGGAGTCAGAACACCCATTTCTGCTGGAAAAACTTGTGATTGTCTGTGAACTTAACTATGCCCTGAACCACCTTCTCACTAAACTAGAGGCCTTCATTCCTCTTCTCCCGTCATGAAATATTTGGAAATTATAGTTCTGGATGTCCCACTTCCTTTGTAAGTAAGCTTAAGGCCCCTTTCCCACTCCTGTATGTGGAGAAAGAAATGCTGTTTTACACTAGATACTGCTACCACCCTCATCTGCCTTCAGAGTGCAATTCTCCTGCAAGTCAGATAACAGCAATTTTCACAGAATTCTCCTAGTTTTAACCTATATATGGCCATATTTATTCCTTCATCTCTGAGGCCACTATAAGGTCACATCCATAGTGTACTAAGTCTGACCTGTCTCAGTGTGAGAGTGGTCCCTGAGGAACCTCCTTATCCTTTGGATCACAGATTTGAAAGAGAAAATGCTGAACAGGCCACTTACATACAGTATATGCCAAGGGGACCATCAGGATCCTAAGGCATTATTGGATCAAACCACAGGCCCTGAAGATTACATGCAAGAGAGCAAGCCAAAACAATGTCATGACTTAAAAGATATGGAACTTTGTCATGTGTAATCCAGGAACATGGTTATGTAAATCCCTCAATTTATGGGCACCTGAAGGAATCAGGCTGGCATGGAGGACCACAGGTCTGGATATCTAGGCCCTATTATCTCTAGAGAGATCAAGTGCAACTCTAATACAAAGTCAGCCAAGCATTCGTTATAATCTAGATGTGTCTGAATAATCTGTCCAGGCAGAAACAAGAAAGGGGATATATTTACAGGATTGTGGCCATTGTTTAACAGGATTGTGATTGTCACTCTTATTTAATGTTATCTTTTAGTCATGGAAGCTACTTATTTACAGGTTGCTCCATAAATACTTGTAACTCTCCCCCCGACCCTGCAACCAGTCTAACACTTTGCAAAACTCCATTTCACCTGGCCCAGGCAGCACTACAGTGAAACCTCAGCAGTGCATGGTCTTTCACTCGTGGATCTTAGGTGGTTAAGTTTCCAGTTTAGCAGATTTAAAACATTGCTAATGCTCATAATTTAACATTGCAGAGAGCCAAACCCAGGTTCTAACCAGAAAAACAGACATTTCATGCGTGCTGCTCTAGCTTTCCAGCTCAAATAATTGTCTTATGTCTGCCAACACAGGACACATGAGTAAGACATTGGCACTCAAGTGAAAACTGCAAGATCAGTTATCAGGGTGTGCAGGCTTTTCTTAGCAACAGAAAAGGCAACCATCATTTTCGGTCTATGTGGGATTTCAGCAGAAATAGGCCCCTAATTTCATGAAGAAGAGAGAGCTTTTCAGCCTTACATGAGAGGTCACGTGCAGCATTCTAGCAGTGCTGCCTGGAAATAATCAAATATAGAAGTACCCACTGCCTTTGTCTTTCACTTCTTTTCTCATGCTCTAGTCCCTGAAAACTTCAGCTAATTATAGCTACACTTTCTGCTACCTTTTGATTACCTTTGAAACTGATTCTAAGGAGGTCATGTCCAACACCATTATTTGGTCTATACCAAAATCCTAGCGTCTCCTTGCAACACTCAATCTAAAGTGTCTGGCATTGCTGTGAGTCCGGGATAACAGTCTAAATCCTGATCCTTATGCTGAAGCTTCCCAAATTAAGAAGAAAATATTTTCCTCACCTGTAGGTCTTCCTAAGCCTTATCTGAGATGTGCTAGGACAATTCTGTTCTTCATATCTGCTGAAACATGTCATTATAAGGCATCCACTGTGGCATAGCCTTTAGTCAGAATACAGGTTTAAAGGCAAGAAGTGATGCTAGGGATGCTGGCAGGAAGTGTCACAAAACTGTGCCAGAGAAGACAGAAAAAATAGCTTAGTGAGATCACAGACGGGATTTTCAACATCCACCATTCTCAGTCTTCAGCCAATACGAGGTTGGTGGCAACATATGACAAAAATCCTGGGGATGAAAAACTGTAGCAATTACCAGCAAAATGCACACACCACCATGACACATGTGCCATTTACATCTTTCAGTATTCTCAGTGATTGTTCCAGCCTTGAAACACAGAAGCAAAGCTAAATTTTCTTTATACCTTTCCTATTCTTCTTCACCTGAGATGATTAAAAATTCAGACTATAGTAAGTATAATTCAGAGATAATAACATAACTTATGTTGTTGTCCACCATTGCGGGAACATTAATTTTCTGGAGAAACACATAAGTGTTACAGAAATGGTGAGAATTATACTGTAATTGTCAGGTCTGCTCCTGTTGATGATGGTTGGGACCACTGTAACAGACCAAAAGCAGTGAAGTCTCGATTCTAATTTGCTGCATAACCTGCAGAAGGCTTTATTCTGTTCACTTTATGGTTTACCTCTTTTGCTGACCTTGGACACAAAAAATTAGGCTGCAGAGGCAATCATTAATAGTAATTAACCCCAAACTCACAAAGCAAAAAAACCACTTCTTCCACCAGGCACTGCTGCAGTACAGATTCAGTCATGTCTCGGTACCAAGCTCTTCAGCTCTGCAGTAACAAGCCTCTTCAATTTGGGAGCTAGACCAATGGAATCACCTGGGCTTATGCAAATCAATATGACATTGTGACTTTTGTTTAAAATATACACACTCCCTCGTTCCTGAAAGAGAGCATTTTGATACAGTTATCTTGGTAATTCTGAATTAGAAGTTCTTAGAAAGAGATATTAAAGACTATTTAAATGCTGGTGCTTCTTCTTGAACTTAGTAGGAGATGAGGTTGCTCACCGCTCTGCAGATTTCCCCTTAGTCTACAGAAAAAAAAGTGTGCTCACTTAATGGTTGTAAAACTTCATTGTGCCTTACAGAGTTTCAGAATAGTTTTCACAGAGGGGGATTGAGGGGAAGACTGTTGGGTTTTGGCTAGAAAATTATATTTCAGAACAATACTAATCAAACTACTAATGACTATCCCATGAACAAGCATGGCCAGCATTGTTCTTTGCAAAATATGTACCAGCATTGTTCAGAGACACTAAACAAGGATTCTTTTGGCTACAATTCGCAGTACAACATGTCATCATAATATCATTCTGAGGAAGAAAGCTTAATGCTTTGGATATTACCTGAACATTATTGGTACTTCCTCAGTGGAAACTATGACATCCACAATGCCACTTTTTACCAGCCTTTCTTCCTTCAAAGCAAATGTAGTGGACTACAAGAACAACTGTCCAATTCCAGCTAAATGAGCAACATGTCAGCTCTAAGTATAATAACTATAAGCTCTAAGCATAATAATATAATAAGACATTTCTAAACATCCAAAAGATTGTGTTTCATGAATAAGCTGTCTTAAAAGTTATTTAAACAAACTTTTCCATCACCAATACCAATGTTGACATTGTCCTGGATTTATAATGCATTTTCAAAGGTCGTTAATATTGTCATTATCAAATATTCATCATTTCTTCTCTGAAAGGAGAGGATTTTTGTTTTCTTATATTTGAACTGATAGTATCAAAGAGAAACATTTCAGATTTTTTTCTGCAAACACTTTTGACTTAGTTCTAATTCAAGACAAAAATAAACTACATACACTCTGAAACCTCAAGCATCCCACCAGGCAGGAGCTCAGTTTTCTAAGCAATCTTTATTTTCTGTAAAGACAAACCGTTTTGAATCTTCCTAGGAAGTTTTCTAAATGCAAGCTACCAAGACATTTGGTGTTATGGAAAAAGAATGCCAAATACAAAACCCTCAGGCAATAGTCCATGTGTGCATTATTCTTCCCTTCAAGATATGACAAATGCTTCTGCTCTCCACCCTACTGACGTCAAGTGTTCCTTCAGACCACCATTATCACAGCTGAGCACCAAAGCAGTTGCTGGGTTTCCTTTATTTGCTCCAGCTACAAAGGAAGGAAACATTATTTCTTCTACTGGGAGCCCATCTTAATGTCCCTAATGAGCACCAGCTAAGACACCTGGAAGTATCCCAGGAATGCCGGAGACAAAAGCATGGAAGGCCTGGAGTAGGTTGTAATGGTTGTTGTTGTGACAGGTTTCAGATGCCTCCCTTTGCCTCACATCAGACTGATCCTGAACACAGACGTCTTTATGAAGAAAATATGATTTGTTTTCACACCAGTTCTCACTCCTTGATCTAATATCTCCTCTCTAAAATGGGTGTTTTCATCTGGAGTCCTCTTCTAGGTCACAAGATAGCAAGGTGAACATTTTCATTTTGACATGGAAATTTTACAAACCGAATCACAGGATGGGAGTTATCACTGAGCCAGAGCACCCCAGACCAATAACCTGGCATAACTGTTCTCAGTACCATGGGTGGTGGCATTCACATCTACCTCTATTCTGATCTCAACCTTGTTTACAGCAAATCCTCTTACTACAGTTTGATAGAAGTGACAATAACATCTACAGAACAAGACTGGATTCATTTACCTAAAAATTATTCTAAAATGTATTAAACTGAGATGTACACAAAGGTCATCATAATCTGAATAGGACATCTTAAAAAGACTCCAATAACTGATGAAAAGAAAAAAAGCACTCAAAAATGCCCACTTGACCACAGACCTTTTTCTCACTCAACAACTACTGGAAAAGGTATTACAGGACTTGCAGACTCTTGCAAAAATTCTACTTCGGAAGGCAAATACCTCAGCCTGGCACAAGTTTAGAAAAATATCTAGGCCAGTACAAAAGGATGTTTACTGTATTATATTTCCCTTTTAAATGTGGGCCTTGTTTCTTTTATTAAAATAACAGTATGTATGTGCTTTATCTAGGCTAAGTTATCATTTCATCAACAAACAAGTGCTGCACAGCCCATCCGCCCAACTTTGGAAATAGCCCAAATAAAAGAAAATAACTGCTGTAAAGAAGCACCTCAGCTTTATTATTTTATTTTTCTGAAGTACATCTTTTGTATGACTCACATGCTTGACACCCATTTAGCAGCTGGGGTGGCTACAGGAATCACTGAATCTGTCTCACACTTGCCTTTATCCACTTGGCTGTCTCACAGACAAACCAGGGGTTGACAAACCAAGTGTATCATGAAGGTCTAATAAGCATATTTATATCTGAGGCTGCTATTCTGGCTTTCAGCACAGCAGGTAAGTCCGGTTTTGGTAGTTTGTAGCACAGAAATATATCTGTTATGTGGTAGGAGAAGCTGTTGTTGATGAGGAGGTACTCAGCCTTTGATACCACTAAGCTTTCTTTCTTGAAAAAGGTGACACAAGGCAAGAGAACAGGAGAGTATAGGGACACTTCTGCTATAGCAAAAAGACAATGCAAAACCTGGAGTTCTAATCTCACATGCATAAGCTGATGTCTAAGGAGTTTTATATACATCCTGTTGTTTGCTACACCAACTGGAATTTTCTCTGTTCAGAAGTTTCTTGCTTAGTTACATGAGTATAGCCCCACGTGGTATTAACTGGGGAGGATGACACTTATGTCAGAGGATCTCCACTACACCAGTTGAATTGTGGTGTGAGAGAGACACTGACAACAGGGTCAAGCCTTGTGTTCAATCAGCCCACCACAGGAAACCTTCTACATAATAGCCATGGGTATAGCACATTAAAAATACATACTGAGAAGAAAAAAAATGTCATTTTTTTATATTGCAGCTACCAAAACCTCCTTCTTGTCCTTTGCCATGTGCAAGTCATTGTTAGAAGAGCCTCTTTGTTCAGGCCAAGAAGGCTGGCGTAAGGAAAGAGAGGTGCCTGGTTCCTCAACATGAGATCCCATTAATATTACTGATAGACTATTCTTTAAAGAGATCCATCTGTTTCTTATTTGGCATATTCAGAATAGTAGCTTGTTACATTTTTACAAGAATCTGTGTGATCCAAGAAAAGCAAAACCTCATGTAATGAAAGAAAAAGAGAGAATACTTATTAAACCATCCCATCAATGCTGTACAATTTAAACATCCATCTCTAAATGGCTTCAATCTGTTCCATTTACAGCTGTCAAATTTCTTTACTACAGGGGGAAGGGGACAGAAGGCTACCTATTTCCATACAGTTTTGCAAAATATGCATAGAAGTAACATCTCCTAAGTACATAATAAATCTTCACTTCTTGTGAATCACTCTGAAATGCTGCCCTTCATAGCTGCATTACAAACAGGTTTCTTCACTCAAAATCCTAAGCTGCCCTGCAAGAATTTAAGCTGAAGGCAGGATCTGAGGTAAGATGAAATCAGGTTAGGACCAGTCTATGATAGTAGGTATCTTTGGATAACAACAGAGCTGGGGAAGTCTAGAAGGTGTGCTGTCAAAGGTTGGGGGGGGAAGTGTCCCAGCATAAAGACTAGGTCTTTCTTCAAGTGTCAAGTATGTGATTTCCTGATAACAGAAAGGGCTTGTACTTAGCTTTTACTATATACATAAGATTGTTCAAATATCTGAAACAGTCAAGAGTATAATTTCTTAGTCAATGTAGTCAATGTAAAGTCATTTGGAATCAAGTGCTTCTGCTAATGAAGAATTAAGCCTAGCTCTTAATAGTATTTATCAGCACTGCCCCTTCTTCTGATTGGTACTTGAATCAACACTGCAAAATGTTATATGCCTTCTAGACCTATAAAGTCATTTAATTGCATTGTAAAATGCAACTAAATGATCTTTAAGGTCCCTTCCAATCCAAGCCATTCTATGATTGCAGGATACTATTCCAATTTGTGGGATGCATGGTATTTATTGACAACAATCATGCATAAGTATTTATACAATATTTAACATACTACTTGAGCAATGCAATGACAGGATGAGGTTGCAACAACCCAACCTAATTCTGAACCAACAGTGAGAATTCACAGTTGAGGTTTTGAACAGTGAGAGCTATATAAGATCAGAATAAAAGTTTGGTACTAAGACTAGGCTTATGAGAATGTTGATGTTCAGAGACAATATTATTTACAACAAGGTTTCTAGGATTTCTATCACTTATTTTATGCAGCTGTAGATTCAGGACATGCCATGAGACAGCTGTAATCAGGCCAAGTAGATAATGCAGTTAAATGCCATTACCATTGGCCTCCAAATCACTGCCTTTTTTAAATTGCCATACAACTGTGTACAAGAAGCATTCTTCTTTTTATAGAAAAGTACTTATTCCATAGACATGAAGAGAGAGAGTAAAACTGGTGTCAGACAATAGCTGCTAAAACTTTCCTGAGTCTGCAGGTACAAAACCACACATCAGCAAAATCAAATGACTGTCAGGATTCAGAAACAAGAATTGCCATTGAACCAAATTTTAGTGGCAGAACCACAAGCTGATATGCTTCCTTCTCAGTTTCAAAATGAAAGTGCAGTTAATCACTTTCATGGCGGATGAGAGGAGCAGGAAAATAAAATCTCCTGTACCTTCAAACACAAGCTGCTTGTGCCTGACAGAAAGAGGAGCACAGCCCTCCTGTGAAAACTCCAAGTGCAAAGGGAAGCAAGCACCACACACCCCTGTTGGTCCCTATTCCATTGCCAAAATCTCTCCATTGATCTTGTACAATGCCTGGTGCTCAGTCAGCCCAAAAATAACACTGGTGTTATGCTTCAAATTTGGGATTTGAAACAATGCAAAATGAACTGGTTAGCAAAAGAGTGCTACTGATTAGCACAGACAGCAAGGGATGAAATGCAGAATGCTCTGTGACAATGAAGGCTAGTATAGGAGCAGGGCACTTAACCTTGTAATATATTAGGCTAATGGGATATTCCACTAGCTGCTCTTTGTGCATTGCCAGTTTGCAATATGGCTGGAAAGAGATCTTGGCACAGAAAATAGAAAAGACCTCTGATTTTCAAGGCTGGAAGGATCATGGAATAGATCTTGCAAAACTATTGGAAAAAGATGCATTGTGAAGCATCATTCCTCTCTGGGACTATAGAGAAGTGCTGATGGTTTGCAGAGACCACTGTTAATTCCTCCAGCTCAGAAGAGTTCTCCTCATAATAAATATATCCTCCTCAGGATATACAGACACACTTCAGTGGAGACAATGTATCTCCTTTCAGCTGTTTAGCAATGAAGACATCTTGATCCCAGAGGCAGTCTTAATCAGACTCGAAAAGGATCTACTTGTTATAATTTCAAAACTTTGCTTGAAATAAAAGAAATTAAAAGAGAAAGTAATGATAAACCTGAGAATGCAAATATATCTACGGGCGCATCCTTGACACCGTTGGAGCTTCAGAATGGATTGTGCTGGAACTTACTGTGACTGAGTAATGCACCAGAAACTCCACAGAGGCCAGGGATTCCTACATACTGGCTTCACCATTTTTGATGGAAAACTTTTGATATAGCTTATTAGCTAAATTTCATATCTGCTTTAGTTATTCTTAGTTCTTTCTCATTTAAGACTGAAACAACAGAGCAAAGATATTTTCAAGCCTAAAGCTATAAACCTGTACTTGAATGGACAGCTTCCAATACCTTCTTTCATCAAAAGTGTGATTCATCCTTGAGAACACAGGACAGTACATGTTCCTTGAGGAGTCAAGGAGTCACAGAATAAGCTGGGTTAGAAGGGACCCACAAGGATCATCAAATCCAGCTCTTAGCCCTGAGCAGGACCACCTCCAAGAGCCAGCATGAGCCTGAGAATATTGTCCAAATGCTTCTTGAATTCTGTCAGTCCTGGTGCTGTGACCATTCCCTGGGGAGCCTGTTAAAGAAATTAATTTGTAGCACACATGTAACTTGCATCTACTTGTTTAAGAATTGTGAACCAAAATTTACATGAAACACCATATATGTGGAACTTAGGAATTGAAACCACAGAACTACTCCAACCTCAAGTAGATGTAGAGAATGAAGAATCTCAATTAATATCGGATCACTCTCGCTGCTGTCTTATTGCACCTGTGAATAAAGACAGTTGCCCAAAATCTATGTCTCATTATAATGCATCAGTAAAACAACTAAGGCGATCATACCTTAGACTTCAGAAAAGTATTAGGAGCCTGGGTTTAGAGTTGGGAGTGAACACAAGGTTTTCATAAGAAGAGACACAGTCACAACTAACAATTCATCAAAACTGAAATTATTCCCAGAAGAACTTCCTGTCCTCAAAAAAAAAAAAAAATTATTCCAAAAAAAACTCCCTTTCCAAAAAAAAAAAAAAAAAAAAAAAAAAGGAAAAACCCCAGGTTTTGAAATTCTAGAAATATGCCATTTCAACATTCTTAAAACAAAAACTCTTGGGTTTGCGGTTGAAAGCATCTTCTCCAGTTGAAACTTAATTTAGTTTATATTAAAAGGTTAAAAAAAGAAAAAAGGGGTCACCATTAAAATGAAATACATTTGTTTGTTTCTTAAGTCACTCATATATTCACTGAGTCCCATGCCAGGCCTAAGATTTCAAAATCAACAGTATACTTGTGGGACAAGAAAACTGTTCTGGATATCCACACAGCAAAGGGAACATTAGCAGTTCAAGCTCTTCCCAGTTTCCTTGCAGTGCAGCTCAAAAATTACTTCTGAGAATCCCCCTGATGAATAGAAACATAGCCTAGTTCTCCAACCTTTTAAATGTTAGAGAACTTTTTAATTTCTTTTATATTATTATACATTTTTGGAAGAAAACTACACAGCTAGTCCTTAGGGGACTAAAATGGAGGAGTTACTTCAACGAAAACAACCCCAAATTTTTATTTTAGATTAATGAAATCAAAGCACTAAATATACACACCTATATTTTACTATGGCCATTGCATGGAAAACAGATTAATGACCGTTGATGCTGAAACTATTATGGCAAACTAGGTTGTGGGGTTTATTTAAAGAATAATATATTTGAAAAACTTAAAATTATTTAGAGGCCACTCCTCTTTTTAGCATCCATCTTTTCCAATTATCTTCTCCGAAAAGCCCAAAACACAGTAACAAGAGAAAGTTGAACTTTTTTGAATCAGTTCAGATTATAAATTTATGAAATTTAAGACCAGAAAAGACTGCTTGATAAAGCAATCTGAGTGCTTCTATATGACAAACTATCAAATTTCCTCTGGGTTCTTTCATATTGCACTCCCATCACAGTATCTGACTGACACAGTGTGCTTGACTAAAGCAAGCATTGACAACAGCCCTTTACCTGAAGGACTGCTGAGATATTTATTTAGGCACAGCATACAGATATAGAAGAAGATGGCCACTAAGAGAGTTTAGACACAGACACAAAGGTAACTAGCCACTGATTACCATCTAAAACCTAAAAAACTCCCTCTGGAATTATGCATATCCATTTTGGATACAAAATCATCAACTTTCCCTGAAACAGTTGAAAAGCTATACCATGATGTTTTTTCAGTTCTTCTAGGATTATCTAGGACATCCCAACTATGCAGTCCTAGCTGTGCTGCCAAACCCACTCGTACTGAAGAACTATTTCTTCTCATGTCCAGCTGTTCAGTCAGGCACATCTTTACCAAACGTTCAACTGTCCCACTGAATTTAGATTTCTGCAGTGTCTGATGACCCAAAAGTCTTGAAAACTGGAGGAGGTAAAAAAAGCTGTTTTCAACTGCAGGATTTCCATAGGAAAAAAAAAAAAAATCTTCTTTTAAACAGTGCACTAGATTATCCTACAAGGAGAAGAAAATGAAAGTTTAGATTTAAAAATCATCTAGAATAATGAGAAAAATCCTCAGATTTCTTTCATGGGATGTCTTTTATTTCACTGAGTGAGTCTAGTTTATTTATTTTATTGACTGCAATAGATCAGATCAGAAAGCGGCAGCCTGTATGCTTACTTGTTTATACACTCTTTCATGAACTAAAGCACATTCAGTTTTTCAGAGGAGAGGAAGGGTCTCTTTAGTCCCCAAAACCAAATTTCCAATATGGTAAAATAAGGTTAGTAATATGAGTTGTTGTGACAGAAACATGTAGAAACATTAAAGTCTGTAATTTTTTTAGTACTTTGGCATGATCAACCCCAAATTAGGAGATGCATTCAGATTAGTGCTGGGGTTATCACTACTTCTAAGAGTTCTTTGTAAGGTATTTGTGAAATTATAAACTATGGCTCTTAAAACTAGAAAGGACCACATAGGATATTTCATGTAGCACAACAATATAATTTCACCCAGCTGCGTATGCACTGTTTGCTAAGGCATAAAATCCCCTCTCAGTTTGCAGACTTGAGGAAATGGTAAGCTCACTGCTCCTCTTCATAATTTGTTCCAGTGGCTGATACCTTCATTGTTAGCAGCTGAGGAGTAACACTAATCTAGGTAGCAACCAAAATATACTAGGAATAGCACTACCTGTTTGAACACTGATATTTAAGTTAATTGATGTCCTTTTTGCCAAGTCTGTTCATTGTAAAATCAACAAGGTGTTAAGATTTTTTTTTTTTTTTAGGAAATTTTTGCATTTGTTTCTCATTCATTCATGTTTCTAGATGCTTATAAAATTTGGGAACAAATCCATGTTCTGTTTTCCATCTCCATAGGCCACAAAGCTTTCAAACAATGACTGGTACTTTCTTCTGTAGTTTTCCGTGATTTTCATGCAGTTTTTTTCAGGATAGAATGGAAGCCGCCTTCTCACAATGAAATTATTCCCATAAGGATTCATAGCTGAAAGTTCATGAGAACTGCACATGCACAAAAAAGGAATAAGAAATGGGAATACTCTTTGGGATGCCACAGAACACATTTCCAGATAAAATAATAGTTTGCATTTTTGCAGGTCTTTCCATCTTCAAAGCATTGGACATGCATTTATCATCAGATATTAAATATCATAAGTGTTATTTTACTAAAGTTCAGCATCTGACCATCTCTGTCAGATTCAGCTGCTGCAGTTCCAGGGGTGATAAAAACTGTTGTGTATGACTGACAGACTCGGTACTGCACCCAACTTCGACATATACATTGCCAGCAGCATTCTTGGAAATCTCACTCCCTGGAAGAGGGTTAGGATATGGAAAGAGTGTGTGGCACTATTTCCAGGCTGACTGCTACCATATATTAAGAGCAGGTGGTTTTTATGGGTGGGCTACAACCCCCTTATCTGCCCTCCCTCTGCAAATCTGTACTTACTTTGAAGCTTTACCCTTACAAGTTTTGAGTCCTTTATTAGAAGCTGAGGCTCAGCAGCACAGAGGATTAGCCATTATTGTCTCCCTTATGGCCAGGCCTGTCTGAAAGTCCTTTTCTTCTGTAAGAAGTGGTTATTGACAGCAGAATTCCTGTGGAGGATAACTCCCAGAATACATCCGTACATGGCAATGAACCACGGTGCAGTGACTCCTGAGCAAACCTGACAGCTGAGATAGTCCTGAAGCATTTGTAGAGAAGCTGCTAAGGTCCAAAAGGAGACTCAGATATGTTTATAAGGCCCTGCACCCAAGCAGTCAGCCCTCGCTCTAGTTCAGAGTCACCTTGATACAGTTCTACCAGCTCAATGCCTGCCCATCTCACCATGACTACAGCAACCCATGGCCAGGAACTGCCCACTGAAGGGAACTGTTACAGCAATCAGCACTTCAGAAATGAATGCACAATAAAGACATAAAGAAAGAAAGAATGTACTTTAGAGTTTCATGCTTAGCATCTGTTACACTGGCTGAGAAGGAAGCCTAAGTTTGACTGATTTGATCAAACTAAGCAATTCAAGCATCTTCTCCCTAATTTTAGGCCAAAGAAAATTGTAGCAATGCAGAAGCAGATGATAAATCAAAAGAAGAAAAATAGAAATTAAAGCTCAGTTCTGGCCTTTCATCTTTATTATCCTTTTTTATGTGCATATGGTAGGTGTTCAATTCTTTCCAAGTCCCTATGATATTCCCTTGTGCTTCAGGAGCTGTAGAGCTGTAGTTGTCTATAAAAAGGCAACCTAACAGTTTCCTGTGACTGAGAGTTGAATGTGTTATTTGTTTCCAGCTGGTTCATGGATAGCTTGAGCCCATGTCTTGGCTTTAAGTGATCAAACTGACTTTAAACCACTCGCTCATGGGGTGCATTCATGTATAGAGAGAATTCTGTTGCAATATTTTATTTCTGAATTATGCCATATGACTTTCTTTTTCCTAAACCAATATTAAAACCAGAATCTATAATATGCCAAACGCAGACTGCATTTTTTTGAAAGCTGATACCAAACGTAACAGTAAATGAACCCTTCTGAAAGGTTAAAGTTGCTTTCATATAAAACATTTTTTACCAGGAAATGGAAGTGGAATGTTGAACTAAGCCTTTAACTTGAAAGAACTGTGCACACTCCAATGGTTGCATTATACTTTAAAATAAAAAAAAAAGCAAAGGGTTTTTATGAGCCTACATAGTTCTAGCTTCATAAAATGGGTATTATGGTGACAAGGCAAAATGAATCCCAGTATTCTGGATTCTTCTTTTAACCTTCTAAAAGCTCCCTCCCTGTCAATTAAATATTCTAGGGTGAGATTTCACAATATGGTAAAATTCATCTAAGTGTTCTGCTCCCTTCACTTCCCCTGCATCCTTTCTTCCCTGACATGCAGGCCCATTCCTTCCCTTCCACTTTCCGATTTTCACATGGCTCCTCGATGAATGTAATTGGATTACTAAACCAACAGAAAGCTATCCATGTTTTTATTTTGCTGAATTGGTTTCCTACCAGCTGGCAAGGTGAACCAGCTCTAGGGGTTACACAGAAATCAGAGCTGGTGTAGGAGCAATGGTTGAGAACAGCACTCAAGCTTTTCTTGGAAGACCTCAAACCCTTAAAGCACTTATTCTAAATAATGTGATTGCCTCTTAAAAACACATTTCCTGTTTGAGATGGTGGATCTGTTGCAGTAGATTCTGCAAAAAACTAATGGATGAAAGTAATCGTACCAGATTTGCCACTTTCAGAGTCAACAAAGCTTAATGGCAAACATGCACCATGTGCATGGTGGCTGCCCATTCTCAGGAGCAAACATTCCTCCATGAGGGCAGTGACCTCATGACACACATCTTCATAGAAAGCAAACAGAAAGTGTCTGTTTCCTGAGTATAATCTTTTGCTTTGGAAGGAAATTAAAAAATGCCAACTTTATACTGTTTCCTTGAACCTTGATTTTGATTCTGTGATCATTCAGGAAGGGTAGAAGTCATCCAAATGAACTTGACACACTGAGCTACTGCTGATTTGCCAGATTCCAGTGTTTTCAAGTGGGACACAAGATTGTTATTCTGTGTCCTGTATATAAAATCAGAAGTGATTTAACCTGGCTCTCTCCCATACCACTTGCTGACATGTTGACACCATGTAAATAACGCATAGCTCTGTGACCACACTACTTTCATGCCACACACTGGGAGAAACAGACAACGCCTGCTATTATTATTAGCCACATCTTAGATACCTTGGAAATTTGAAAAATTCAAATCAAAATTACTTCAAATATTTGTAGTTTCCTGCTCCAAACTTCATTACAGCTCAAAAGGAACCTGTGCATCCACTGTGATTAGAAAGAGAGATTGCTGATTTATATCTGACATCCTTTAAAAATCACCCTTCTAAGATTGTTTATAAATAACAGTTTGTTAACTGACACAAGAACGCTGGCAAGACTTTTCTCTGTTGACTGAAAAGGCCACCATTTTAGCAGAAACCTCAAAATATAACAAAAACCCAGTTCTAGACTGCAAAATTTGAAATAATTGGTATCAGACATTGGTCCCTGCTAACAGCATACAGTCTACTTCTACTCTTCAATCATTTCAAAAGATAAACCTACCAGTACCATCACAGCATGCTCATCAAACTGGAGTGAAATTGTGGTTTTCACTGGGAAACGGTGTAATGCAAAAAGAGCATATTTAACATGCTACCTACTTCTTACATGAGAGTCTTTTATCATCTAAAATATCATGCAACCTCAGTCATATTGAGGACAGACAGCAATATATGCCGCTTTTCACAGGACATTTAACAAGATTGGAAGTTAACATCTATATCACTGGTACCCACCTACTCTTCCATACACTCTTCCTTTCAATCTTCTGACTATCAAACAGAGACGGGGTTGATTGTATTTTTACCTTTCTGAAGTTTACAATAATGGAAAAATTGCTCTTTTTCATTTTCTTGGGCCTATGTTGGCAAAACAGGACCGTGATATGCATTCTTCCTGTGAAGACACATAGGAGTAACTATCAAGTCAGGAGAGACAACAGAATACAACAATGAAAAACAGAAAGCTAGAAGTTGGGTGGTTACGAGAAGAAGGTTAGAAGTTGGGGTGGATATGTTATTGTGGAGAACTCACCTCAGTCTTCACTCTGTGGCCATCATTAGTGAAATCCACCTATGGAGATATGCATTTGCCTGCTGACTTTAGATTCCCAAAGCCTAAAATAAAAGAATATCTGGCTCAAAACCACTGAACTGTGCAACTGGATCATAATTTCTCAGGGCAAAACAGATGTACACATCAAAACGCCTTGCCCAAATAAATTCGTTTAGAAGCTTTGGAACACAGCAAACATAAAAATGAAAGGGAGAGGTTCTTTTCTTTTTCCGCTCCTATGAGACAGTCAGAGCACACAGAAATTTGGTTTCTTTCTGTTCAAGGATTAATACATTGGACAACACTCTGTACTTGTCCACATTGTTCAAAAGGATCAGCATTTTGAGAGTCCCAAACCAAGACCAATTCTTTCTGTTTTCTCCATTAAGAAGACCAGGAATCTTGTGGTCTCTTTTCAAAGGAATGTCTTTGTCCAGAATCTTGCCTCAGAGATTTATTTTCACTATGTTATTTAGAACAGAAAAGAACACTGGAATGACTTCCTAATTTCTTTAGTAAATCTGTTCTTAATCTACTTTACTCCAAGCATTTCACAGACAGTTTCTTACATGATGTTCTATTCTGAAGTTCTGTAATTACATACACAGTGGTCAAACTTTCTCTTGACCAGAAAAGACTGGCAGTAATCCCAGTAAATTGAAAGGAAAAGTTTGGGGGGAAGAGCAGGATGGTTGAGAAGATTTAGTGCTTAAGATGTGATTTCTGTTCTATCAGCTTCTCTGGGAAATGGAGTTGCCCCTCACAGAGTAGTGACAAAGCCTGTCTTGTGGAAGTTTTCTACAGATTTTATTTTGCCTGGGGTTTGAATTTCACAAGGCTAACTAGATTGCCCTTGTCTAGGAAACCCTGGGGGTGAAGCCAGATGGTGTCTGTGTGCAAACTGCAAAGATTGAAAGTGGGGAAAGGGTAGTGGCTGAAAACCAGGGAATAAAAACCACTGAACTAGATGAGTGGGTAAAGTACAAGTTAACAAGAAGTTATGAAGTGGCATGACAAGGGTAATGAAGTGTGCTTTTCACAGGCAAAAATGTAAGTATTTTGAGGGGAATGTCAACTGTATCTGGGCCTTTTTTCTAAAGTCCGTTCAAAGATTCCTTCAGTAAGGTATTCTCTCTTCCCCCTCAATGAATTCTTGTGACAATTCTGTTAGCTACAGAAAATTCCTCTAAGTTCTTGTTGCTAGATGTATACCTCTACATGCAAGAATAAATTATTCCAAATGAGTCCAGTACTAGACAAGTAGCAAGCAAAAATAGCACAACTTGCACATTCTTACTAAGAGCTAGCTCAGCAGTCAGCAGCACTGCCTGAGCAGTCAACTATAAAAGCTCTTGTTTTGTGATAGCCTGATTTGACTATTTCCTCTATCAAAATGTCCTATTTCAGTGACTTAAAATGTATGGGCCAGTCTCACATTTTGTGCAGCTGAAAGTGCATGCACAGTGGAAGAGCAAATTCTAGGTTAATGTGAGATATTGAGAGCAGCAATGAGTCTCTTTGGAGGAAATGGTGCACTCTTCCTGTCATCGGGGTTTCTCAACAGTGGAGGGGAAAGAAACATGGCAAGTAGAGACTCTGACACACTTAAAGGCACGTTTTCTGATGGTGAGTGTTCCTAGAGTTTTATCTGGTGCCCATATTTACAAACCCGAGCACATGCGGTTTCACAGAAACATGCAAAAGGGAAGAGAGAGGAGATGATCAGCACATGCATGAGCTGCTTCCTGTGCTGGCTGAGAAGGATGTGCTGGGTGCCAGGCCAGGCTGGTAGGGCAGTAGTGAGAGCTGTGGCACACAGCTGGGGATGCCATCACAGCTGTGGCAAGAAGCTGGGTGGAAGGGCAGAAAATGCACACATGTATCTGAGCCAAATCAGAGCCCAGGATAGTTAATTTCCTTGCTTCTAAGTCGTGTCATTTGTAGAGAAGTCTCAAGTTACACCCAGAAATAGCATTCTTTTAATACACATTAATGATTATTATCCTATCCATAGAGCATTTTGAAAATTTTCCGTAATAAGTAGTGCTAGATTTTTTTAATTTTCTACTGTCAACATTTTAGTTCACTTCTAAAAAACATGCACAATTCCACACAGGTGTAATCACTGCTTGATTGTTGACAGTTCCAGTCTTATACCCTTACTTATCTGTTCTCTTTGGCTAATGTGGCTTGATGATTTCACTCTGTGATTTCCCTTTTCAATCATATACATCAGATAGCAGATATTCATACTTCCCTTCTGTACATCATGTGACACATTTTCATAAGGCAGTGATAACATGGCAGATTTGCTTTTGAGAACTAGCCTTGATCAACTCCACAGCATATATTAGAAATTATCACTAATTATTACAGTATGAATTAGGCAATGCAAAGTATTTATGGCTTGAAAATACTGGATTCTGTGTTACATCTGTAGAAACTCAGTACTCAGTCTGAAGATTCATTTGTTATTTAAATCTAATTCTATTTCTGAAACAGCCTCTTTAAAAGTGTATCTGCTTCATCTCTGTGCCAGGCTGGTCTCTCTGATATGACTGATGCTTTGGAAGACATTGCCCTGAAAGGAGACTGCGCTTGCAGCAGAGCACTTGAAAGCCAGCGAACTGCCATCCATCTTCTCCTTTACGGCATGTGCTGGGATAAACAATGGGGAAATCAGGCACTTACTGCCTGAGGCTGCACGGAAAAGTAGTGAATCAGGGTTTCACAGAAAACTTGGTGAGGGTGCTAGGTTACAATTTTGAAGGTGTTCAGTGTTCCAGATAAATGTATACTTAGCTTTCTGTAAAGAACTTAAGTACCTTAACTCTGCTTACTTCAGCTCAAGGTGACTGCTTTCAAATTGCTCAAAATTGCAAGAGGCAACTACTTGAACGTTAAGATACGCTTAAAAATCTGAACACCAGCTTTTGGTGGGCAGTAGTCTCAGACTGCCAGCTCAGTTCAGTCTTGAACTCTCCACTGAATGAGTGCTGCCTGCCTATCCACTAGAAGTAGGTCATTGCCACCCATCTGAACAGTAACTCAGAAGGAATGAATGGGAAATATCCCTCTTGGCCTGTGTTTGAAGTTGTGACATAGAGTAAAAAGCTAACCATGCCTTTATAACCTTATTATCCTAACCCTCCAGTCTTACTAACCTTCATACCTCTAATTAAGCCTGCAAAAAATAAATACCTTACTGACAGTTTTTCCTCAGGCTTGGTATGAGTAATCTGACTACATCTGGAAAATTGCTGTGAAAAAAGAAGTTGTGAAACAATTTTTCATTCTAAGAGATTCTTTCTATTCTAAAGATATCATTTTTTAAATTAAAAAAATAATAAAAACATTCTAAGCTAGAGTCATTGTGTCTGAAACTAAAGCAAAACCTACATACTCCAGTTACAATAAAGAAAATCTTTTTTAAGTTGCTAGCAATATTTTACAAAAGGCAGAAGAATTTGTGCTTTTAAGATTATATCAGTGAAAGATCTAGAAAGCCAAAGTGCTTTCCTTTTCCATTCCAACTAAATCATACAGTATTTGGGATAGAAATTTGGCAGGAAACTCTCTTGTATTATCTCTAAATTGTGGCTGGACTGATTTCTTTATTCTTTTTTGATAGATGGATGTCTAGCTGAGCCCTGAATATCTTCAGCAGTGCTGAATCTAAAGCCTCGTTTGGCAGCTGGTTTCCTTGGCTATGAGTTCTTATGTTTATAAACTTTCCCCTGATATATAATTCTAAATTTTTCCTCACAATGCTTTGAGCCACTTCTTGCTTGCTTGCTTGCTTTCTTAACTAATGAGAATAATCAAATATCATCTTTCATTTACTCTCTATTGCAGACTATAAAAGGTCACATTAAATTTCCTGAAATTAACTTGATTGGATTATTCTCAGCATCATACTGTGGGCCTTATTTTGCACGCCTACCATCAATTTTCTTACATAGTTCAAGATTTAGACAACTTTTTAAAACAAGTATCTAAAATCAGTTACAGTACTTCAGGACATAACCATAAAAGACCATAAACAAGACTAAAGTGTTCTCTTCTCATTATGTATATTCCCATGGATTATGCTGTATAAATTGTTATACTAGCCAATTATGTGGACCTTTCATCATTCTAGAAAATGTAAGAGTTTGCAGAGCTGAAAAATATCAGTGCTGCAAAATAGAATGACACTGATTGTTGAGACAAGAGTTGGAGAGACTGACTCTGTAGAGCAAAGAAATTACATAATGCATCAGAATCAGTAATGTCACTGAATTGGGAGGCTGGTGTTTTGTAACCACTCCAAGACACTTAAGTAAAGACAAGGAAGGAGAGATTTATTTCAAAGAGAATAAAGACAACTTGGAGAAAAGGACAGTAGGCTATGAATTGCCATTTTTGAAAATGAGGTACTTTTAGGAGCTGATGAGGGGTGTAAAACTGGCTAAAATGCTTTGAGAAGCTGTTTCTACATTGGAAAACTACAGCAGACTGTTAGCCATGCAGCACCAAGCTGCATCACTCAGTTCATGGCTGGGGACCCTGAGATAAAGGAGGCTGAACTGCAACCTGAATGCAGAAAATGGTCAAGTGAGATAAGTCCTACTTTTCCTCCAAACAATTCCTACCCATTAACATTTTCTTCCCTGGTATGTGCAGAGTTTTTTACATTACCTCCTAAGGTACCCAGTCGTGGTCCTTGGCACAGTATAGTACGTCTTTTCTGGATAAATTCTACTGGGTGCATTAGAACACAGAAATTCTTTGGTAGACTTAGTCCTGGGTTGGGTTTTCAAAAAATAGTCATTAAATCAAATGTATTAAGTACTTGATAGCTTCTGCAAATTCCTCTAAACATATGTCTATCCTGTCTTCGAACAACTGACTGCAAGGGACTGGTCATTGCAGCTTCACGGCTCAGAAAACAGGAAGCAGGAGCACACAGAAAGGTGGATTGAGATAGTATGACTCTGGGAGTCTTTTCTATTAATGGGATGAGCATTTGGTTCAGACTGTGTTTGCTCAAGCTTCTGGACACATCACATTCCCATCAAACATGCTCGTGTGGCTAAGTGGGAGCTGTACCAGAATGTGTCCCATGCAGTCATTAGTCTAATTTGCCAAGGCATTCTCACACTACTAACCTGGCATGCATCTTTCTAGTTACCATGTAATTGTTTACATTTTGTCAGTAGTTACACAGTTCCAAATGTGCCAAGACCATTGAAATGTTTTTGACCATTTCTCTAGTTCAGTTCCAACCACGAAAAGTAACTCAGCCAGTTCCAATTGTAAAAGAACTGTTTCATCTGGCCATTCATCCCTTGTAGTGATAATTAAATAAGTTGTTTTAGAGTAGGAGTGTTATGATCACTGAACAGAAAACTCACAATTGCCTCAGAGCTGACCTTTCCCAGGTAGCTTTTAGCCACTATGCCATTTCCTCTTAGCTCTGAACCCCTTAACCCCTGCATGTGCATTGGGAGCAATGTGTTGCTTACTAAGAACACTTAGTTCTTCTTTTCACTGTAGGACTGTCACTTTTAAGATGTGAGAAATGTGGTTGTTTTTTTAAATAAAGGAAGTGTGAGTAATTCTGTGAAGCCACGAAGACCAAACTCTGCATACACATTTGTTCCAACTCCTCACATCATTTTAGGTTCTGGACTTCTGATGTCCAAAATAACATTACTAAAATTACAATGCTTTTATGCTATCACATCCATCTAGGAGAACTGTTTTCCTGATAATGAGGATAAAATTTCCCAAATCAGAATACTGTACTTGCAAGTTTTCTTATTGTGCCTCCATGTGTCTACTTGATAACTTGCTGCTAAGCACTACTACTATATACAAAGTATCCGTCAATATTGCTCCCAGGTTGAAGAGCCACTAGACACCACCTGACTTTGAGAAAAGTTTGGACTTGCTGGGATACCTGGTTTTGCATTTAGATTTGTCTCTCCCACTGGATCATAACTGGAGGATGCTGTAGGATGCCACATACCTAAATGTGTACCTGGAACAGGTAACTGCAGGCTTTGATAGAAATAGACAGACAAGTCTGCTCTCTGATGGAACTGTTCTCTCAGGTACAGCTGCACTGATGGGCAGTCTAGAGAAAAGCCACTTTGAAGTCACTCCTCCATGAAATATTTGCATGGCCATTAGGACATCAGGAAAACTTGTGCTCCTGGGCTGCTGCCTGTTATCCTTCAGGTCCTATCTGCTTCAGCCAGGTCCACAAGATTAAAGCACGGGCCATAGTAAGCTCAATGAGAAGCTGACCTTGAGGAAGCAACTAAGGACAACCTGTATATGGCCAAACCTCTGGCCACACAAGCTATCCACCTGAGCCTTGCAAAGCAACAAGGTACCTCACCACACACCTTAGAAAGCCAATAGGCATGTGGGACACCCAGGATCAATCAGCAGGAGAAGATAATCAGCTCACCACCAGTACTTAGACACACGTAGATGCTGAACCTGTCAGGCCCTGCGACAATCTGGCAGTATCAAGTTCAGAAGCAGACATGGCTGCTAGTCCACCCTGCTGCTTCTCACCTCCTGACCAGAACACCTCGCTGGAAGGTTTAAAGTGCTCCCAGGGTGGGATAACTAACCTTCAAGTCCTACTGAATCATGTACAGCCTATAAGCAGACTCACTCCTACTTCCATACCACTGTCTAAGGGCAGTGATGCTTTTGAGGCTGGAATCCCTTATTTAAAAAAGAGAATACTATCAATGCTTTTTTGAGGTTCAGAAACTGGATCCTGCCACCTTTAGACCAAACCACTTAAATATGCTAACATTTCAGGCATGAGCAGCTTTTTTATACATTATTTGAGGATGACAGAACATATGTTCTTAGTGGGTGAAAGGAGAAAAATCAGGCCAATTAATTAATTTCCTGAACTCCTCTTAGTATAGCTCAGGAGAATCAAGTTCTAATTTGAATGAGGTGTCAGGGAGACTAAAAGCCTTGTTAATACAAATACCTACACAAAGTCACTAATGTAAATGAAATTTATTCTAATCCAAGTCTGGCCACTTAAGTCTATGGTAAAACTTTCACTGACAAATATGGAAGCAGGCTGAGACCTCACAGAAGCTTCTTTTAAAGAACTTTTAAACTTTCACCTAACCTCTTTAAAGCATTTTTGCCAGCACATGCACCTCAAAAGTTTTATATAGCTGGTAAGCTAAAACATATGAGGAAGAAATAATTTGTTCTAAGCCACAGAAGAAATCTGTATCCAAGCTAAAAATTGGACTCAGTAGTGATAGTCTGTTCTTTTCACCGAGCTTTCAAGACCACGGGGCAGAAATTATGTCCATGAGTTAAAGCTGTTTCCATTCTTTATGAAGAAAAGTGGTCATGATGACACTTGTAGCTCTACAGCTTTCTTTATTAAAAAAATGGAAGATAATCCTTATTTTAAAGCATCCATTCCAATTTTAGTTAGACTGAGTTTTAAGTGTTTAATGCACTTTAAGTAGAGGCCATAGGAACTGTAAAAAGCCTAGCATATTTAATCAGATCCTTTCAGCTGTAATGTTCAAATACTTACAAGAAAAAAATCTATAGTCATGGCAGAAGCACAGAAGCACACAGAAAACACTTCAAGTACTATTTCTGTACCATTTTGTATGACCAAAATCAGAAAGATGAATTCTTTTTCTTGAAATGCTTAATAGTCTCTTTGAAAATAAAACAAAGCATGTATAACTACACAGGTGGTTTTCAGCATGTGACTTCTGATAAATGTCAGTTCTTTGGGAAAATGATGAAATTTTGTATAAAATCATAATTAAAAAAAAAGAAAGAAAGAAAAAAGTAAAAAGAAAGAACAGCAGAAATTAGACAGGAAAAAAATGGCATTGAGGCAGATTTCAGGAAATATATTTTCTTTTTCTTTTCCAGTGTTACATTCCAAGATATTTTTAAATCACAGATATTGAAAACAGATTCCCATACAATTCTTAATAAGTTACAGTAGCCACCAGAGTTAGTGGTTCCTAACATGTGGCAAAAAATATAATACTTCTAACTCAAGCCATGTCATGCTGGTATTTTACCAGCATTCCTCATGCTATTGTTATAATTCCACTAGTTTCATGGCAATTAATTCTTTCTGAATGTAAGAACAGATTATCTCCCTCTCTGATATGCACAGCGAGCAATATAATCATAATAACCATGGTACATTTCATCCCACTGTCTCAAGATACTTTGATCCTTACCTCTGATTTTGGAGATGGAGAAATTTCAGCTCAGAATAAGGAGGTGATTCTCTGGAATCAGCCAACAGTAAGGTCACTGTAGGGCCTAGAATGGAAAAAACAAAAGCAGAACTTCACAAACTTTATAAAGCCCACCTGGTCTAACAGAGAGATAATTCTCATCACCTTGTTGTGATTTGCCCCACAGTGATGCTGCCCACACGCAGCTGCAGGGCAGCAGTACCTGCCCCGCTCGCCCTGAAGCTGGGACCGCAGCCCCCAGCGAGTGCACACCCGTGCAATCCCCTCAGACGTGACAGCCTCATGGGGGGTCCTGAACAGGGGCCAGGGAGAATGGTGCTCCCCTGGAAAGCTGCTGCTGTGGTCCTCCCACTTGAGGCTCTGTCGCTGGAGAAGAAGGGGCACAGCAGTGCTCAATCAGATGTGGGCACCCCCACCCCAGAGCCATGACCACCATATCTGACACGTGGCACATGCCAGTCCTTACCCCCAGGACGTGCATCAGATTCAGATGCTAGGAATCCACATGAATTGGGGCAGCACGTTAAGTCTTATAAAAAAAAAAGTATAAAAGGTTTTACTCCTCTGTGATACATTCATAATTATTAAATGAAACTTACTGTTTATACAAAACACGTTGAAATAAATCACATCAACAAAACCTACTTGATTTCATAAGCAACTTACTTACAAAAGATGAGTTTAAATGAATTAACTAGAACATTGAGATAAAAGCCTTTAAACGAGACTTGAACTATTCAAGGAACAGCAACAGAAAGAGATTCTAAAAGAGATCTTGAAAAGCTTGCTGTAAAGCTAAATCAATGTTTTATCAAGAATCATCCCTATTTAAATATTACCAAACAAAGCAGAGCTACATATAAAAGTTCAAAACCAGAAATCCTGTCATTAACAAAGGAATATTTCAGAAGCTGCCACAAACTCCTTATGAGGTGCTGTTTACAAAACTGGATGGATTTTCCATTCGAAGTGGCAAATCACACACTTCTCCAAAAATTCAGTTTGGGGATGACCAAGCATGATTATAAAACTGGATGGAAAAGATGGGGATAGGTGAAAGACATGAAATCTGGAAAAGATGGATAATAATATTTCAATATCATCATCCTATTTTTATACACACAAAAAAACTCGAGTTTTTCATTAAATTTCAGCCTGAATTATTTTCTTTGGCTTTTTTCAATGATATCACTTTTCCTTACATTCCATGAGGTTAGAGATATGAACAAACAAACTACACATGATCAACAGCAGGGAAAGCCTCATTCCAGGACACATAGGGTTGGCTATCTGTCTCCTGCATAAAATACAACAGTGGCTAGCAAAGTATTGCTGACTTAGCTGGTGCAAATGCTGTGGGCAAGTTAGATGTTTTGGAAATACCTTCTTACTTTACAAAAGTTATTAATGCACTTCAAATGAAAGTTTTATTTTTCTTAAGCAGGACAGGACTTCCTGAAGAGCATGACATGTACCTGGAATGAAAATTGTAAGTTTTATTTATATGAAAGCTATTTTTAATTGAAGTGTTAGATTAAAATTCAACATTTTATTAAGATGATCTGATATTTGCCAAACTTCACCACCAAAATCACAAATACAATTACTTGACATTTCTTTTTCATGTATTACCAATTTACAGAAATGAAACTAAACCTAAACTGAGGGTGCTTGTTGCTCTGCCAAAAACACTGATATCCAAGCCCAGTGTGTTTCTTTTCTTGCAAGGATGTCAGCAGTATATTTAGCACCAGGGTGGAAATAGGGCAGGTTGGACTAAAAGACTCATATTACATATTGCAGGCGTCATAGTCTCACTTTTGTGCCGCTCCTGGATTTATGGCCCAGTCATTTCATGGTTTCTTTTGAAGAGTTTTGACAGAAAATTACTTGTCTACCTAAAATTCAAAGCCAGCTTTAGTAAGATACACTAGATGCACAAACAAACCCTTCCCTAGAAAATATTATTTTTCCAAAAGAAGGTGGTAGGTTATTTTTTATTTGTTTGTTTTTAAGTCATGAAAAACAGATGAAGCAGTAAATGACAGGGGAATTAATTGTATCTACAATAAATGTGAATGTCTCTGCTGCATATATTCAGCCTAATTGAAAAACAGGGTTAATCTGTATGAGATAGGTGAGGCCTTAGACACACACAGAGTTAAATATAGTGGTGCTGTTGAGATACTAGAAGATGAGATATTGCTGCTGACCACAGAGAGCAAATTACAATTAAGTACACATCTTTCTGGGAAGTTTGCCAAGGAAAAAACAGGGAGAGGTGGCCATTACTGCTGCTTTGCTTAAGCTAGGGAAAAATGGAGATGTAGTTGCTCTAACTCTTACCAAATGAGCAATTGAACTCAGAGTACAAAGCGAATCAGTGGTAATGAGACAAATCAGGAAACCAGCTCCAAGAACAAGTTCAAAGCACAAAAGTAAAAATGCTTCAGCTCTCTCTGTATTATCAGCTTAGCACTGGGGCAAGTGCATCACTGCTGGCCCTTGCTGTGGCATGGTGTTTTTGCACAAAACCAGCTTCACAGACTTAAAGACAGAAAAGCATAAACAAAAAGTAACACATGTGGCATTACAGTAGAAGAAATGAGGGAGATTGAAGAAGTAAAAACAGAGTTTGAGCAGCAGTTTGAGCACTTGAGCAGCAGGGGTACCAAAAAGAACTGAAACCACGAAGATAGAGGGATAACAGCAGAACACAATCAAGAAGAATATTCACATAAAGCTGAATTTCCTCAGCAGGCAAAGCAGAAGGATATGTAACAACTCTGGCCAAAGTGACCATAATGTGTAAAGGATGAAAAGCATCCCAACCTACCACTCCCCTTAAGGAACTTGAGATTTATTCTACTAGAGGACCCAAACTGACAGAAAGAACATTGCTAATGGCAGGAAGATGTCATGTCCTACATTATTTCAGCATTTGTCCTTACAAATAAACTGCCTGATTCAGCAAGAAACAGACTATTCTGACTTTTCAGTCAAGGTATATTTAGAAATTTTCTACAGATCTTTGCTGGTAATACATGGTACCAATACTTCTATACTTCTTCTTCTATTCAGAAGAGGGACTGTCTCCTGAAGCCTTAGCATGGTCTGCAGCATTAACACATTCCTGCCTTATTCTACTTGTGATGGCATCTGAGCAGAGGGGGACACTTCAGCACCAATCTCTCATGTACCATGGCAAGCAACTTATCTCCTCAAATGCATCCCTGACTGGGTAGTTTTGTTCTGAGTCCAATATTAGCTCCAGTTCTCCTGTTTATCATCTTTTTTTTTACAAGATCTCTTTTCTATAATTTCTCATTATATTTTCAATGTGAAAAGTCATCATTAAACAACATAAGTTAGACTATGGTCTACAAGATTCTTGAGTATATCTTTATGTCTGGAACAAATAGTCTTTACTTTTTTTCTTTTTTTCTTTCTTTTTTTTAATGTGTGAGAAAAGTCCTTTTTGGTGTGAAAAGAAAATACTGGGAGTTTCCTCTTGCATGATTTCCTGAGATCCTCAGTAAGCAAAGATCATTTATGTTACTGTCTCTCACCATCTCTCAGCCTCTCACAAGGCTGGGCATCCAAGCTGTACCCAACTATGGGTAAACAAAAAAAAAAAAAAAATTAACAAGGAACAAAAATAGTACAGATGGAAAAGCCCAATTTGAAGCCTCAATTTCTATATAAGTTCTGCATTGTCATTTTTGCCATGATAAATTTGACTTATGGGTCTTCTCTTGAGAGATTTCCCTTTCCAGTGTCACCAAAACAGGGAGCCAGCACTTCACAGAAGTCTCTGTTGCAAAGAAAGCAATGTCACAGGCATGCTGCAGAAGCCAAACTCATTCATTAGTCCAAGGTCTTCTTTTAACTCAAATACTGTTTCATAATGAATAAAAGTTTGGGACCCAAAATTTACTTTACAGCATAAACCAATATTTCCATGTGGCTTCTATAAACTCTCTATCCAGGATCAACATTCAAGGGCTTAATAGCACAAAAGGCAACATCACCAACCTGTCACTCTGGATGACCTGTATTAACACTGAGTGTCAAATCAGCTGCAAAAACAATACCATAGTGAAAAAATAATCAGTCTTGACCTCAGTGCACATTTGTCTGTGTAATATTATCAGAGAGGTCAGAAATTTGAAACATCTCATAAGTAAAGAAGGCATTAAAAATCATTTGGAAGTACACAAGGAAGCAAGTGTTTGGCTGCTCTTTGGCAGCAACCTTTTCCATGACTCCTGCTCCAGTCTGCCCATGCACAAGGCTGTAGGACTGAAGCAGAAATTGATTAAAATATGCATGGGCACATGCATGTGTCCATGTTTATACACATGCACACACATTTCTAAGCAGGTGCGAAGGAAAGAATGGACCTAGGGAAGATTTTAAGGAAGCTTTTCTGCTTGGCAAGCTTAAGGAAGTCAGGGACAAGTGCTCTCAGTAAACTGATCTGAGATTAGGAAAGAAAGGAAATGGTTGCCTTTGATAAAGGAGTTTAGAATAGGTACAGCTGCATTGAGCAGGAAAAGGAACTTTGTAATAAAAACACTCTGATGTGGCATTTACCCCAAAACACCAGTGAGTAAAATTAAATACACATCCACTGAGTTTAGGCTATTCTGGTGCTCTTTTATCACTTTAGAGCATCACAGTATCTGGAATGCACTAGAAGTTAAGTTGCTAGTGATTATTTAGGGTTGCTGCAACCAGTTACTGGACATTTGTGTCTTTTAGGCAGTTGCACATAACATGAATTGATAACAGCATCTGTGAGCACAAAGTTCTGCAGTAGTAACTGGTTAATTAAGGAAATTTAGTGCCCAGAGCTAGGACCTATATCACACACGTTCCTTTATCACACACGTTCCTTTTTGGGTTCATCTTATTTTCTTACGGAGGTTGTTTGCATGGATTGCTACTGTCCTGAAGTCCCACAAACTGAAGTTCTCTTGTTCTCACTCATTTGGGCTACTTTTTTCCAGTCCAGTACAGCTGTCAGTCGGGGTGGGATCTCTTTGAGAGCAACAAATGAGCCAGATGCATTGTTCAACGGCCAGACACTTCAAGTCATAACAAGCTACTGAAGCGAGGTAATTTTGCTTGCAAAAGAATTAGCCATTATTAGCCACTAATACCACTTTTTGCCCTGCATAGCCCTTTAACCAGCTGCAGCTCCACTGACATCACATTTTGGAAAGATTACTAGTGGCACATCTGGTTATAGAAAGCTTAGAGGGCTTCCTAGAGCACCTACCACTTATTAGGACATGAATGAACTTAAACTATCCAATGAGGAATGAACTTAAGTTACCACACTGTAGGCATTCATATGGGGTAAAATCTTGTCATTCAGACCACAAATTCTGCAAGGAATTTTTTCCTGTGTCTAATTTTTATCATATGTTCATCATGTGTATATATAAGTAGTATAGTTCAAATTCATATTAGTAACTTATGAGGTAAGAACCAATGGAGAACACATACAGAATTGCATCTATACATATATATTTATATATGCACTTATGCTGTTTAGTCCTGGGTTTAGAGGCAGTAATGAAATTGTCAGTACTTTTTATTTTTCTATCTTCTCTGCTTATGCAGAATTGAGGAAAGTCAATAGCTGCACTCATAAAATCACTTCGGCTATGTTCTGCATTAACCACTAGGATTTAAAAACCTAAATCAGGCATGATTACTTTTTTTCCCTATGGAAGTGTGCTACCTTACAACTCTGTGATACTGCTGTAGATTAAAAATCACAAATTAACCTGCTGATCTAGAGACAAAAGATCAAATCTATTTTCATCAGCTATGGCACTCCCGACACAGCAAAACAGCAGAAGCTCCTAAGATTCCAACCAGCTAAGTACAGGCAAACTCACTTGATTTCATTTCAAAGGATTCAAAGTCTAAGTAAGGAGCAAAATTATATTTTATTCTGCATAATGGTTAAAGAAAGACTCTACAAGGAAGCTGCACAGGTTGCAATGATGAGAGGGAGAAGAGGAAAAAAAGCTCAAAAAATAATTAATAGTGTATTAAACAAACCACTTGCAAGTTTTCATTAATTGTAGCCTAGCTTTGAAGAAGAGGGAGAACAGCAAGTGTTGTAGGTTCTCAGCTAAGTTATTTAGGTGGGGAATCCAAACCAGTTGCATTTTTTAGCAAATATAACTCACAAAGGCAACTGATATCTAAAAGTAGTAAAAAGGCCAACAAAGGAAAGGCAGAGAGATAACTTTAAGAGTTGCCTGCTTCAGAAAAATTAGGGTGTGGGCCCCTGTATACTGGGACTGCGTCTCAGACACTGGAAGTAATGGTCCTGCTGTTTCCCAGAGCACAGCATCACCTTGCCTCTCCTAGAGCAGCAAAAAGTCTTCCTACAGATGGACTGCAGCTGTAGCCTCATGTGATGTCCTGTATTTTAAATTTTTCTAGTCTGCTAAATAATGAGTGGGTCCTGATGTGTTTCTCCTGGATTATTACAGCAATAATGTACAAAAGCAATATCGTGTTCTCTTATAGCCAGGACGCTCAACACCCTTCAAATCTAAACTGAGTAAAAAGAACAAATAAGACTGAATCATTTCCTTTAATGTAACTGATATTTTCTGTGGATCAGAAGCATGGTTAGTAACACTTCCAACACCAGCTTTTCATCATTTGGAGGACTGTAAGGAAGGGCTCCCTGGGACCAAACTGGAAATTCTGATGAACATGTTTCAATATGAAGCAGCTGACACATGGAATCAAACCATAATTTAGCATTCATGGGTAGGATGTACGATCACCAAAAGCATACCTGAGCAAAAAGGGGGAGCCAATCCAACCAGACTTCAGAAATAATAAGTATAACAGAAATAATAAGTATATGCCCCTTGACACAGGATGAGGAGGGGTGTTCTCCTCTCCTTCTGTCACACACCAGCATGACTTTGATAAGAAAACTGTGGGTATATATCTTACCCGTGGTTACCCCAAAGAGAATTTGTCTCTGCCTTTCCTCCTGATCACGTTCTACAAAGTCTACCATAATGGATTCTCACCATAATGGATTCTCACCCTGGAAATTATCAATGATTACCCTCTTTTTGCAAGCAGGCTAGATAAGTTCCTATGCAGCATTTGAGTGGGTAGGTCCTTAAACATTTCTTTTGTATGGAAAAGCAAAGAATCCAGTATAAAAAATCCCAAACATCTCTTGGAAATGCAATTCCTCTCCCATCTTAGCAATACCAATTCTCCTCATCAGTGCCACAAGCAATATCTACCTTTGCTTTTTTACTTCACCTATAACCTCAGAAATATCTTGTGAATGCAGGGCTGGTCTTCTAAATACCACCCAAAGTAAAGCTGAAACAACACAAAAGCTCATCTGACAGCTCCTCTGGCAGCTCTGCAGTTCGCAGTACTGATGCCGCCCAGAGAAGGCAAGAAGGTGAAGAAAAAAGATTGTGCAGCAAAAGCTTCAAGAAAATACCTAGCTTGCCAGCTCCCCTTGCAAGCAAAAAATAGCTATCAAAGGTGAAACTTGCTTTGTACAAGACACAGAAAAAAAGAAACACTTTAGAAAGGACATATGCTGCAGAGTAGCAGGAGCAGAAATTCCCATCAACACTGTGAACTAGCTAAGATCACTGGTGTAAAAGGAAAACAATCTTCTAAGAAAAGCAAAACAGCAAACAAACCTAATAACGTGGTTAAAGCTAGAGCGAAGAGAAATAACGCTTCCTATCAGTGCAACACACTTGCAGCTGAGGGAGCAGCAGAGAAGGGAAAGCCACACTGATATCACATCCACAGAAAATTCAGATCCTGAGAAAAAATTTGCCATGTACCACAGACATAATAAGTGTCATCTGCACCATGTGATGCTGACAGAGATACTGACAGTCTCAGCAAGTTTCTGGATTTGATGTATCAGGATCTGAGCTGCTATTGACCCACATGGAAAGGACAAACCTGAAAGAAGGGATTAGGATTGGCACAGGCAACTTGGGTTAAATTTGTACAATGCTAAAAATCAGGCTGACATTTTTGTTTATGTTTCCCCTCTCCCCGCCCTCCTGAGCTCTCGTTATTAAAGAGTGAAGAACAATGTCAGATCTCACACAGAGTCAGCACGGCATGACACAGGAAGTCTGCACTAAAGAGATTTTATGGATATATGATTTTAAATGAGATCAAAACTTCCCCACGACTGCAGCCCTTCTGCTTCCAAGGCTTTCCCAAATTCTGGGGGTTATTGACACTTACCTAAGGACTTCTTTTTTTTAAATAACTAGAAAATTGAAGTGTTCTGGATCTGTCATAAACAGACAATCATAGTCTAATATGGGACATTGCTCTGCTGGATATCCAGGCAGTCTGGAATCAGAGAAGCCCTGCAGCTGAGGCTGGAGCAACAAGAGGGATTTTGTGTTCCTGTTATCTCCTACGCAGTCAGCTCCTGGCCACAGAAAACATGCAATTGTGCTTTAATTGGGGATTTATTTGGAGAGATCTTAGGTACACAAAATCTCTGTAGAGAGGGATCTTCCCTGCTACCTCCCACAGGAAATGAGTATGTCTCTGGTGATATTAGCAGAGCAATTTGGCTATCATTTGCAAGGATATTTAGGGGACTTACCAGATTTTAAAATACTGAAATGGGATGACTTTACAGCAAGTATAGTGGCCAGTCATCTGTGGCTTTCCAGACAGAAACATTGAGTCACAAAAGCAGAGACTGTTGGCCAGTGAGCCCTGTGTGCCCATCTCCAGCCCATTAAATGATCTGCCACGGTAGAGCTGGACTGCAGCACCTCCACTTTCAGTGAGGCACACCAGTCAGAGGCTGTTTGTCCCGCTCACCGTGCATTGACTTGGAGTTTATGCGATGCAGGCTCTTTCATAAATTGTTCAGTAAGGGGTTTTGGCAATGGTTTCATATTACAAGGCTTCTTTTTATATCCTCTATTGCCTTTTTCAGGCCCTATCCACCCATTCCTTACAACTATTAATAAAGTACCCCTTCCTCCAGCTGTCAGACCAGGCTTTACAGTCTGTTTTTAAACCATTGTTACACTTCTAACAATTAAGACTTCACAGCTTATGCTGCCTTTTTTTCCCCCTTAATCCAAAGTGTATTTTTAAAGGAGCTATATCAGCTGATATCTTGTCCTAAAAATAGAACGTAATGAAATGCTTCCAGGACTTTTTTTTTTTTTTTTTTTTTTTTTTGTTTCATTCAATTTTTTTTCT
>VXBQ01004853.1:1543456-1650236 GCA_013400175.1 Phainopepla nitens
AAATGCAGTTACTTCAGCAACACAAACTGTACTTCTCTGTATTAGCAGGAAAGAATTTAAGTAGAAAGTTAATTCTAAGCCAAGTATCCTGACAGCACACGTGCTCATGCTGTCCTTTTAGAAGGCATGTCTTCTTGCTACCTCTGCATTGGGTAGATTCATCACAGACAGAGAAATGGAATACATAGGTTATTTACGCTTTATAATATCTATACACTGTAGCTGTTATGCCAATTCCACATATGGTACAGTCAGCACTGTCTTACCAGAAGACTCCATCTAAATCTTCGGTAAAGCTCTAGAGCAGTTAGGAGGTTAGGGAAGAGAAATGGAGAGACAGGCTGATGTCACTGCTCAGCTTTACTTCCTTCAGCCTGGACCATGGCCAGGAACATATTCCAGTTTCCAGCACAGCAGTCCCCAAATCTTGTCACCTCGATTCAGAAAACCACAGATCAGACACTGAGACAATGAAAAGTGAACAGAGATTTTAATCGCACCCTCTTTTTTTTTCTTTTTTCTTTCCAGGTCATGTTGACAAACCACACAAACAACTGAGTTTCCCTACTCCAAAACTTCTCTGGTTTGAACACTTAAAAAAATAGAGGTGCTCAAAATAAACAATCACTTTGAATATCTTGGCCTATATCCCAGCAGGGAGTGAATCTAATCACGTACACAACAACCTTCAAACTACACAAGTATGAGGCACTAGGACAATAAAACTGCAAAAGGCAATATGGAAACAAAAAACAGTATGACACAGCAATCAAGATCATGCAGCTTTCACTTATCTATTTAACTCGTAATTGATCCTACTTGGTTTACTAGTTTCTGTCATGAACCAAAACGCCATTAGTTTTCTCTTCCTTGAAAAGCAGTCCAAAGCACAGTTCTTATACCATCAAGTTTAAACTATGTGCAGTAAGAGCAACACTCCATGTTATGTCTTACCTGTGCTGTTTCCTCTTCCTTACTGAATATGTGAAGTGAAGGAACCCCAAATTTCTCCTATTCACTACTGATTTTTCTTTTTCCTGCTGACTCAGCCTTTCAGAAGAGTTGTTACCTCTGCAGTTGTGGTATCATTTTTATTTAATGAGAACATAAAGCTGTACAAAAGGTATACATTTGATTAGTATTATTCTTTTGTCTAAGCATACTCATTCACAAAATCAAAATGCATGGCTAGAAGCAACAGGAAGCATCAGTTCTTGAACAATAAAACCACTGAAAGAAAAGTTTTACAAGCCAACTCTGCTGCACAGATCACAATGTAAAAACTGCTAGATTAAACTATTTTCATTGTCTAGGATGCAAAAAGGATGAGACAAAGAAAGAATAAAATTAATTCTTGTATAACCTTATCAAAATTAGAGCTGAAAAAAATATGGAAATTTAGTCGTATAAAATACATTTTTACTCAACATTTTTTCCCTAACTTGGGATGATTAAGTAAACATCATCTGTTTTGTTCTGCTGGGGTTTTTAAAAAGAATTTTCAATTAGAAATAAAATTTCAGGTTATTTTGGGAAGACATTCCAATTTTTAATATTCATGAATTGAAAAATATTGTTTCAATTTGCTGGGCTCTTTTCTATTACATTTTTCATGAAACTCACAGGAGTGACCGCCTGCGTCCTGCATCCTCTTCTATGGGACAATGATTGTCATAATGTACCAAGCTCTTCAAAGAAAACTATGATTCTGATTCTTAGTGGCAAATACCAGTTGGCAAGTAAGCTCAGACCAGCAGAGACTGAGAGCAATAGGCATGCAAAATATAAATTGACTAAAGAAATACACCACAAAAGGTAAACACACAATTTACTCAAAACTTAATAGTCTTATAATGGAAGGCTTCATTTTCTTTTCTTAAAGAAAAATAAAAGAGCACAATGTTAAAAAAAATAATTTATTTTCATAACATGTTAATTTTTCAGAAGTTGTTTTAGAACATCATTGCGCTGGCAAACTCCTGCCCTGTCCAGATCTGTCCCTTTTAATCTCTGGTATTTCATATTCCCTAAAAGACAATTCTGTTGTCAAAATCATCCTTGAATACCATGGAAAAAGCAGGTTAGGGCACAACTGTAAAGAAGCTATAGCAATATTTTCTTAAAGTCTATTCAAGAAATTCTCTGTGTTAAGGTTGGTATATAAAGTTTAGGCTTCTGAACATTTGGGTATCACAATGCCATTGTAATTCAGGGAGGCAGGCCTATAATTAAAATATACAGAATTGGGCAAAACATCCCCTAACTTCTTTTCCAAGCTCTGCCACTGACCTACTGTAGCCTTGCTGAAGTCTATTCAACTATATTCAAAAGGTCTATTAGGATAGACCACAAGACACACAAGATGTAACTCAAGTCTGTGTAATATCAAGGAAATCAAGTCAGAAATGGACTAGAAAAAAATGGAAAGAAATATAAAAAATGCATATTTGATGCTGTTCTCTAACCCTGTGTTTGATTAAATAACATGCCCTTCCCTTTGCAGTTGAATTGAGTGGTTCTTGCTTCATACTGTAGGAGTTTTATCACATTGGAATTGATTTTCCTAGCATGATTTAACATTATTTTATTTTTAAAGCATTTTTTTTTAACAGAGAGATAAAACAATCTCATGAGAGAAGCTTTCAAAGCAAATATTCCTGTTGGGTTTTCTCAGGTATTTTTCTTCATCCAGACCAGATGTCTGCACGTTTCCACATAACACAGTAACTAAGGAGAAGAACAAGAGAGGAAACAGTTTACACTCTTGAAATGCCCACAGCTGTCTCAGACAACCTGGAGGCCTATCAAGGCTCAGGGCCACTGTATTTTAGAGTCAGATGAAAATGCAGCTTGAAGTTGGGCAGGAAACAAGTGTCATGAGCCCAAATCACAGATTGCACGCCTGCCTTCATCATCCAACTCACCCAGGGTGGAAATCTGAGAGACACCATTTGGGAGAGCCCACAATGGCACTTCCAAAGCACAAGCTGTGTTGTCCATGGGCAAAAGGAAGGCAGGATCTCTAAGGCCAGGATACAAAAGAAGCCTGTATGCATGAGAGCTCTTATCACTGGCAGGCTCTAGGACTCGCGAAGTCAGAGCAGCGAAGCCCAAAATACATATATATGCAAAACAAGCCACAAACTTTCCACCCTGATGGAAGCACAATGAGGAAAATCTTTCCGACAGATTCACAGCTGGTTTCAATCTACAGCCTAAGCATATCTAATGGGTCGCTTTTATCAGAGAAGCTCTCATAGGGCTCTGGCTGCTACTGAGGGCAGTTTGCCACTGTGCAGACCCCTCAACAGAAGTCTGAGAGGACATTGTGTACTCCCTACACAAACTGAGGCATGGGGTAATAGAGACCATCTGCTCCAAATTCTGGCCCCATTTGCACCTTTATTAATCCATTCCAGCTCCTAAGATCTTACTCCAGCTAATGTAGCTGCCCATATGAAAGTATCAGAAAAACACAAAATATTCCTCTCAAAAGTCTTACTTCTTCATGTAACGCTCTCAGAAGTAAATTAAGGGATTCTACCCATGTGAACACAAAGTAACACCTGGTCTCAAACTCTCCTGGGTGAAACTCTGGCTTCTCTAGAAACAGAATAATTTTCTGTCAGGAGAGGCTTAAGAGAAGCTACCACATTCAGTAAAAGCGGGACCTTTACCTTCTACAAACTACTAAAAGAGAAAAAAAGTTCAAAGCGCCACATCCATCAAAACACCTCATCCAAAATTTGTATGCTAGGGACTTGATGAGAAGTTATTGTGGGCATGTCATGTTGTAAATAAAAAGTACTTCAAATATGTATTACTTTATTTTTCCCCCTGTGGTTTACAGATTTGTCCTGGGACAATAGAAGTTTACAGAGAAGGGGGAGATGTCTGTGATTAAGGCGGCTTTCAGCTCTTCTTCCTACAGATACCCTGTGGATATTGCTGTATTCTCCAGAATCCAAGCTTCCACTTAAAAAACAATGAAGTTTCTAGCCCATCTGGGTTTGCGGAAGCAGAATGTAAACAGATGTACTGTTGTCTTATTTTAGAAGCTATAGCAAGCCAGACTGAAACAATAGCACTAAGAAATGTCAACTGCTCCCATTCATCTCAGTGGGGTGGGGTGTTAACTTTGAAGCCTAATTGTGACCACTTTAAAGTCAGCCTTTTAACCATTTCACTGCTATTACTACACCAGAAACTCCAAAGTAATGAACTTACCTAGCCTCTGTATTTGTATGCATCACTCCTGAGACCTTCCATTCACTTGAAAAGAACACTGCATTACAATCGAGCTAGCTTGCATATTCTTTTACTTAAGAAGTTAGCTGAATTGTTTGCTACTGTCTTTCAAAATTAGGGTTAAAAGAAAGTCAAGGGTGAAAGGTTAGCTTCATTGTTGTTGCTCTCAAAAGTGCAACACGTGGGATTTCATGCTTTTTGCTTTGATCAGGGTGCCCGGATGGCAGTTCATTTCAATAAACAGAAAAACAGCTACATACAGAACTAAAAACAATGACTAAACAAATAACACTGCACCATCAATCAGGAGCAAAAGAACAAAAAAGACATCCTAATGATGTGGTAACATATACTTGCAAGAATAAAAAAGGGGAAAGTAGAATAGGGTCTTCATTTTCAGGAAGTTGTAGTTGCCATTACCTTCAATCCAAGGTGTATTAGGCTTGGTTCTGAGTATACAGAGAAGCTGCCCCTCTAAAGATATTTTATACCCGATTTCCAAGAAGCTGTTGCATTCTTCATCAGTGGTCACTCTGAAGTCTGCATGTGAATTTTCCTCTGGGACCAGCAGTTGAAGACTAGTAGCTCTACACACTTATTTTTGCAAACATTACTTCAGATGCTTTGAGAACTCATGCTGAAAATTATTAGGGCAAGCCAGTCTACTCTACTCTAGCTAATGTTTCTGAGCATCCAGAATCGTGCTGACGTGTGGCTGGAGTCACAGGAGTCATGGTGCTGCAGGGCATGATGGAGATGCCTGGCTGGGTTTGGTGGGGCTGTTTGCCACACACCTGCTGTCTCTGCTCAACCAGCCCTCGTGCCCACCTCCACTGAGGACCTCTCTGCCTGCCTGCCCACTGTGTCTGCCACAGGTCATGGGTGACATAGGATGGCTGCAGGGCAATATATGGACTGCTTTAGTACTTCTACAGTTATATCTACATTGACAATCCTTTTCACCTATCATTTTGTTACTAATATAACAGATATTAGGCTGAGAAGTCAACACTGACATCACCACTGCACTACTCTGGTCATCATCACTACATCCATTTCTAACTAGGTAATCCTGATATGTCTCAAGATGCCTTCATTGCAGCTACAACCACCCGCTCAGGAGAAGTGAAACAGAAAGGGCAGTACCACAGCTACATGACAGAGCTATGAGAGCAGCATCACCCAGCAAAGGACCTTGAACAAGCACCTGGGACAGGAGTAACCTTTCTAGGTCATGGAGCAGCAACTGGAAGAAAGTAGAGTGGAAGGATCTGCATAAGCCATACTATATATATTGAAAGATAACTACTTGAGCACACATTCTCACTCCTGAATAAAACTGTCTTTACTTGGGAAGGTCTTGAATTGGTACGAGTGCCTACGTGTGGTAAAGGAATAAGATTATTTTGGTAGAAGGGGGAAAATTTTCCTGCATACACAATGCCTAGGTGTTTGTGCAAACAAAGGCCTAATTCATCCAGAGCAGGTTCTTTTGCCTGCTACAACAGACAATACCCTGACATTGTTATTAGTAAGTTATGAATGCACAATCCTTCCATGCGTAAATTCCACTGTTAGCTGGACATCAGGGTGTTTGAAATTTGCCCTGACTGCTAAAATCAACAGATACACACTCCTCTGTTGGCAAATATCAGTGCTTCCTAAATCTTGATCTTTAAACTGCAACATAAGATTTGTAAAATGCTCTTGACATAAAGCTTAAAATAAACCTCTGCTTTCACTTCAAAGCCTGCGAGCACTGACTTCGCACACAAAAGGCCTGCTGCTATGGAAAGACAGACAGACACCGTCATTTTCTATTAACTTCAATCAGCTGCAGCGAGGTGTTCGATTCTCTGCAGAAGGTGCTGAATAAGATCTTATATAAATTCACAGAAGTGTCTGAGTGCTGTTGAACATGTTTTCTGCAGATGCTTAGAGGTGCAGAACAAAGGCAGCTGAAAACAGACCTGGTAAGTTTACAATTTTAGTTTATCACTGTATTAAATTCCCGTTCAACATCCATAAGGCACCACACACTTGTTATAGAAAACTAGACTTGCCAGTCTTTGCTCTGCTGTGCATCCCTCTTCTTTTCAACTGCTAGCAAGTAAAACACCCCCCTGACAGCTGGACGTGTAGAAGTCTGTGCCGGCAGTGTCCTGGTCTGGAGCAACACTGCAGGCTGGAATGCTGATGCTGGCAGGGCTGCCAATGCGTTTACTTAACACTCATTTCTCTCAGTCTGCTTCAGACCAGAAATGCAGGCAATGAAAACCTATTCAACCTCTGAGAACCTCGGCCATAGCAGTTTAGCAGAGCAGGGTTTGTGCAGGTACATGAAAGAGGCATTCAGAAGACACTCCCATTCAAGGGAGGCAGAAAGAGAGCCCCCAGCTGTCTCTGGTTACCTTTTATTGGCATGAAAAGAAGGAGGCAGGAGGGGCACGGTTTCAGGACAAATGAAAAACAAGCTTTCTAAGATTCACTGTTCAACCTCAAAACAAAAGCTCAGCGAATTTAAGCTACAGGATCTTAGTTCCATTTCTTTCAGTTTTGTAATTTATTACAGGGAAGAGAATGAAAAACCTGCTTCAAATAGTGGATTAAACATTACCCTGAAATAGAACTAGAGAGAAAAAAAATATACATAATGAATTCAGATAGTTTCCTGGGCAAATTAAGAGCAAATTGGCAAACACATGAGAAAGTGTACCATGTTAGTAGGTATCCAAGGCTCCTTGGTTAAAAACATTTATGTCATGATGAAAGCTGGACAAAAGAGCTGTCACAGAAGCATTATTAAGTAGTGGGTATAATCTGTAAACACTCGCCACCCAAATTAAACCAAGATCTGTTGAGATGGACGAGAAATGCCTCATTTTAGAAGGCAGGCCCAATGGCTGCAGACAGCCCAGTGCTGCCTTCTAGATGAAGCCAGCCCAGGGCAACATGGGGGTGTGGGGGCACTGGCAGGAGTGTCACATGCTGGAGCCACCAGCAGCTGGCGTGGAGAAATGCTGGCCAGCAAACACCCCCACCCCTCAGCCAGCAGGGGCAGACATCCTGCAAAGCCCTGCACTGTCCCAGCCTTGCTGCAAGTCTGAACAAAACCCAGCTTTGTGTCATGCATGACACGGCAGACTCTTCCCCAGGCATGCTGGATGCCCAGATTGGTGCTGGGTTTACTGTATTGAGCACCTTAGGAGAGAAGATGGATGGGCCAAAGCTTCCTCACAAAACCTTGCCCTTAGAAAGCCCAGTGCTCTCCATGTGACCACATGCAGTTTGTACCACGCAGCCGTGGTGCACAAGGACACGGTATGGGGACCCTGGCATGGCTGCAGGAACCCTCCCTGCAGGCAATAACACAGTCCTGTAGAGCAAAGGTCAACACACCTGCTCGTGAGGTGTGAAGAGATAAGTCTTAGTGCAGCATCTAAGTCCTTCCCGTTATATGGGGACAGCACAGAGTTCTTCCTTCACAGGAAATGTCAGGTCTGCAGAAGACAGAGGAGGGGACCGCAGAAGAATAGATTCAGTGACCAATAAATACATTCAACAATTAAACAGATCTTCTCAGTTGCAAAAAGACAAATAATGACCATGATACCTAATATTTACACATTTCTTTATACAAGTCTATTGTTTTTCTGTAGAGGTGTACAAATATTACCTAGCCAGTCACCTGAGGACACATGGTCAAAGCCTTGGCTTCTTGATGAACTGCAGAAGTCTTTTAAAGTGTGATCACGTGCTCCAAAGTTTGTTGTATTGAATCTAGGCAACAAAAGTTTAGGTACGCTTGTGTAAATACCTTGAGATAACTCAGAGCCCTTTATAAATTTAGGTGGCCTTCATGACACCTAAACATAGATGGGTCTGTGAGACCTGAAAAATGATACGTACCAGGTTAGGGGCAACTTTAATAATTTTTCAAAGACCAGTAGTTCACATCTAGGTTATAAGTTTTTGTTAATGTTTTCAATTTCATGACAAGTCTTGTAGGTGTAAGCTACCCAGAAAATAAACTATCTGGTTGAAGCAATGATGTGGATAGCATGCTAGCTATCACCTTGATGACACAATGAGACAGAAAAACAGGAAGGATTTATCTGGAATTCTTTTGGCAGTACTGTAGAATTTTCTGCAAGGGAAAATACACAGGTGTTTATGTAATTCCTTAATTCTTTGAAGAGGTGAAATGTATAATTTAGAAAAAGTTCTTAGAAACACTTAAGAAGAAAAATATTTTACTCATTACAGTAACTTTTTTTCTAGATCATTCTTTTAGTCTCAACATATCTTGAAATAAACATGACTGCCAAATATTTTAATCAGAGTACTTCTGATCTGTAATCTCTTTGATACAGATCCTGTCTTAATAAATCATTTCACAGCCTTGAAGAACCATTAGAAGCAAACTACAGCATTTGCAGCTGTAGTATAAAGTTACTTGGCATTCGTGTAGGTGATATGAGAGACTAGAAACAATGGTCAAAATTCAGTATTGATACCTGAATATTTAAAAATTGGTGCACAAGGACTTGATTCCTGCCATTTTTCAGGCCATGCTACTGGAGCTGATCTTAAAACTTTACATTAAATATTAGGAGAGAATATGATAAGGTTCCTAGAAAAACCTGACTGAAGGCAACAGAAATCATCCCACCAACATAAATAGGATTTGGCCAAAGCCTGGGGCTCAGTGTTATTAAATGCACTCTGAGGAGGGAGAAAAGGTCAGAAGGAACAGGATTTTAATAGCTTAGGCTCAACAGCAGGATTAACTATTTTGTCTCAGATCTTTCACACACCAAATACATTTTGGACACTGTAAGTCAGTATTAGTCTTATTTTCCTAAAAACATTTACTGGCAGCATCTTTTCATCTCTTCTCAGATTTTATGTTGGGGACAAATCTTGCATGTGGGAGAGTAAATACTCTCAGACAGACGTTTGCTAAACATATCACAGTTGTATTCTGCTATTAAAACTGCACTCTTTCTAGTGTTTTTTTCATGGCATTCATTTTCTATGTAAGATTCTGCTTTGCTAGTATCCCAAAATGTCCCGAATCAATTTTTCATCCTGGTCATCTCTTCCCACCAGACTCCTCACTTGCAGAGTCCTTTTAGCACTTAACTGGGCAAGTTACACTTCCCTTTCTGTTTTAACTGTAATGAGCAATTGTATGTCAGTCCCTTGTAGAGAATGGACACTGCACCTGCACCTGAGCTCCCACCCATAAAACCAACATTGGGAGAGTGTTTAGGAGATTCTTCTGGTTCACATTTCTCTTACTGTGCCAAGCTCAGTTCTGTCATGTGCTACTCAGCTCCTCCTGTTTCCCTCTTGATCACACGCTCGTCCCTTCTTCTCCTCAACCGTGCCACCTTCCAGACCAAAAAAAAAAAGGAGCTGTTCACACTGGACATGGCCAGAGCCTGTCCAGAGTATGCTCCCAGTCTGGTCCCACACTACCACAAAATCGTTAGCACTAACTTGGAAGTCCTACCCATTTCTGGGGAAAGCCTACAGCTCACGTAACACACTGACTCAGAAGAGAAACAGCAGTCTTTGAAGGGATCTAGCTGTGTTCAAAATAAGACATCTTTTCCCATTTATACATATGAACAGTTGCACCCCTGTTTTAACAACCCCACTAGCCAAGGGAGGAGAACAAACAGAAAGCTTTCCAGGAGTGGCCTTCAACAAAAATAACAAAACTGACTTAAGAGATTCAAAGCCACACAGGAAGACCCATACTTTCCAAAAACTGGAATAATAAAAAAGAGCAATCCTGGTGACAATATTATTTGCTAGTGAACAGGTCCAAACTTTGTATGACTTGCAACATATCGCAGTAAATGCAAGAAATTGCAGCATCTTACTTGTAGGAAACACCAACTCAAAAATTTAGTACTAAATATGATTAGAAAATACTACAGAATTTGAAAGCTTTGCTTCAGATATCGCCATCAGTAAGTACTGATTGCACAAGAAATTCACATGACAAGCTTGTTAGAAAGGTTTTATAATCTGATTCCAAAATGAATTGTAATAAAATGCCAAGAAAAAGTTTGAAATCATTAAATAAAGCAAGTTATCATAAGTTGCACTGATTTACATCAGTATTTGCCTGCCATGAGATGGTTGGTATTTAGGGAATTTTTGGTAAATATTTTACTGACTCACTTCTTCAGGGCATTTTTTTTCAGAAAGAGTCCTTGAAAAGGTGACATATTTTAGAGGACCATGCAAAGGTAGTTACAAGAGAGCCACAGAAATAGAGATTAATGAGCAAGATTAATGAAAATTTAGATATTATCTGTTGTTTATCCAAAGTTTCCTTTGGTTTAGAGACTAGGCTTATGAGAACATGTACTATCAGTCAAACCAGGCATAACCACCAAACTCTCTTACTCCATCTTGACTCCTTCTGCTCATTTCCTGTATTTCAATGCTAGGTTGTACATGAATAGAATATTATTACTATGTTTTTACAATTCTTGGGAGTAAATATGTCCCAGTTTTGGGAAATCCTTTTATCTGGACACACTCAGCACCACTACAATCCACTACAAATATAGTACTTACACTTTAAGCTGCTGCCACTGCCTCATAAAGCAGACTGAAATTTTGTACACAACTTTGACTCCTATGAAGTAAACATAAGTTTCACAAAAAATTCCCTTCCTACCACAGAGAGAATGGCCTATGAAATTCATACTGCACAAAACCAAAATAAAACACTTCAGAGGAGGAAGCCACAGTTACACCATAACTATTTGATGCTGCAGGGGGAAGAAGGCGTAACTTAACTTGTTCAAAGCACTTGAACTGATCACCTTATTCTTATCACTTATCCCATGTAACAGACCTCATCCAATTGATCTTTATTTAGATAATAACTTGGACTATCTCCGGGTCATTAAAGTGTTTTTCTCTTCTACCTGTCATTATGCAGACTGAGGATTATAAAGTTGTATGAAGTCCATGGGAAGGGGTTTTCCTTACGAGCTTTTTAAAAAAATGAAGTATTTCATCATTCAAAGAAGGTGCAGAGAATTTTCATGAAGATTTTGTCTACTTTCCAGAGTTGAGGTTTTTTTTTATTTTCTGCAAGGTAGTACAAGCAAAATCAGTTTCTGGAAAAACACCTGAAAATACTGTGAAAAATAACTGAGTTCAAAGGAACCCATCAGAATCATCGAATCCAATTCCTGGCCCTGCACAGGGCACCCCAAGAATCCCACCATGTGTCTGAGAGCATTGTCCAAACTCTTCTTGAGCCTTGTCAGGCTGGTGCTGTGACCACTTCCCTGGGGAGCCTGTTCCAATGCCCAGCCACCCTCTGGGTGAAATTTTTTTTCCTCATATCCAACCTAAACCTCCCCTGCCACAACTTTGTGCTGTGACCTTGGGTTCAGTCACTGTCACCACAGAGCACAGATCAGTGTCTGCCCGTCCTCTTCCCCTTACAAGGAAGTTGTAAGTGCAATGGGGTCTCCCCTCAGTCTCCTCTTTTCCAGTTAAACAGACCAAGTGACCTCAGCCACTCCTCATAGGGCTTCCCCTCAAGGACTTTCACCATTCTCCGGTCCCTCCTTTGGACACTCCCTAATAGTTTAATGTCTTTTTTATACTGCAGTGACCAAACCTGCCTCCAGCACTCAAGGTGAGGCTGCTCCAGTGCAGAGCAGAGCAGGACAATCCCCTCCCTTGCCCAGCTAGCAATGCTGTGTCTGATGTCCCCCAGGACAGGGTTGACCCTCCTGGCAGCCAGGGCACTGCTGACTGAGATTCAGTACCAAACATAAGGGAGGTAACATGGAGGAAGTCAGGAAATTGAGCTGCACTCAGGATTCTGCATCAATTTACAGACATTGCTGTGTTACAGCTAGCAACCAGAGCTGGAGGTCTGTATGGTTTCTATTACATTGTTGTCCAAAACAACACTAGAAGATAAAAAGACACAGCTGTGAAGTACACTGGGTAGGGGTTTCAGAAAAATAACTGCAGTTTCATATCTCAGTTGGGTCATGCTCACACAACAGGAATGAACATTTTGTAATTGAATCAACTGAAACAGACTTGTACAAACAAGACCTGATAAAGTTTAAGTTTTGTCTGACAGTTTCCAGCGTTCAACTGCATCTTTTTCTAAGAATTCCCTATTCCTGGAAATTATGAATTTTTCATGAGTCCTCTGATGAACTGTTAACACATAATGGGAGATTAGGTGATTGAAATTAATTCTTGTGTCCAGCTTGGAGCTTAATTAGCTGGGTTTCAAACACTGAATTGTAAATGTACTGAGAGTATGCTACTCCAAACACTAATTATACTGTTTCTAAATTGTTCTAGGACATTTCAGTGTGTTCATATGCCTTGTTTACAAATGTTTCCAGGGGTTTAAGCAGTTTAACTTAATAACTCCAGTAAACACTAAACCTAAAGGTCACACATGTCAGTGTGATCAAAGTCTCTCTGTTCTTAAATGAATATACAATTCAGTGCAATGTAGCTAACACAATGAAATCAGCGCTGTGAATTAATATAGGCAAACAGATCACAGCCTGGGAGAAGGTCTACAGGAAGAAGACCCAACAATTCCTCTCAATGTCATCCCACACTACTGACTAGAATTTCCCCAAAAAAAAAAATCTCCAAATCACCTTTTATCCAAAACAAGAAAAATTAGTCAAAATCACTACAGGGTGGATCTTCTACAGGAGGATGACATGAATGGAGTAATTCATCTATCACTAAAACATCTACAGACTGTCTAGGCAGAATCTCACCTTTTTCTTGTCCAGAGTGGCATTCTTAATGTAAAGATTTTGGATGGATTTTCTAGGGGGAAAAACCTCCACAAACCAGAAAGCAAATGTAAAAAACCCTATTTCAACATTTAAACTAAGCCGTCTTGCTGCCTATATTAATAAAATATAATATAATAAAATTTAAATTATAATCTCTCAGGTTTCCCTAGATAAAATATGCATACTTACATTTCTGAGGGCAAGGAAGGGCTTAGGGGTGCACAACTGCTGGAAAAAGATACACTGACCTAAAGGTTAGAAGAAAAAAAGTTAGGATGTATCCCAAAGGCTCTTCTATTTCCTGTTGCCACTATAGGAAAGGACAAGAACTGAGAAGGTTCCTGTCTGCTGTTGGCTGGCTTTGTATATTCCCTAGTGTTTCACTGCTTCAGTCTTGGGCTCAGCAAGAGTTTTCTCATCCAGGGATCTGCATTAGTTATTAACAGTAAGACCAGAAAGAGATAACTCAGCAGTACCAAGGCAACTCTCTTCTCTCTACAGAAAAGAAGATGGGGAATGGAATCAGATTAAAAAAAAAAAAAACAAAACAAAACAAAACAAAAAACAACTTAAGCAACCTGTCCATCCACCCTGAGAAAAATCTGTGCAAGGGGCAAGCAGATACTTTTCTGCCTGACAGAATAAGCAGATTTTCTAAATTTAAACAGTTCTGACAGCATCATAGTTCATATAGCTGTGTTGAAAGAATGAGACTATGAAATCTGCCTGTGGCCATATCTGAGAACTCTCCTGGAAATGGCCCATGCCTGTGTTAGCTGCCTCCTTCAGCTGGTGGAAGTGGGTGGCTGTGTGCAGCCTGTCTGTTGGAGTGGCTCCTGCAATGACCAAAATTTCCAAAATGACCAGAATGTTTTAAAGGGTTGGGGCAAAGAAGACCATGACCCAAATGGGAACATTCCCAGGCACAGCTTAACTTATTGCTGGTACTTACACAGCAGTAATGTCTGTTTAAACTAGCATTCTATACCTTCCTTTTTCAGGAAGCTGTCACAAGTGACCAGCAATCCTTTTACTAACAAAAGGTGCTTGCAAGGAAAAGTAGAGGTGTTCACTCTGTTGACCTCAGGGATGAGCTGCAGGTTTTTGGGGGGTACCTAAGAAGCAGGTACACCTCAATAGCATAACAAAGACAGACACCTTAACATAGGCTCCTTATATCATCTTATAATTTTGCTTTATGGAATTTTGTGTAACAACCCTTAAAAAGTCTCGAGATGTAACACACAAGTGCATGCACTGCAAACAGCCTCTCACCAGCTATGTTACTCCTTAACCTGAAACCTTAGGCTTAAATAACTGTCAGTTGATATTTTCAATGTTTGGTTTATGAGTCATTCAGCCAGCACAATGGGCTGAGGAAGAAAACAGCAACTTTACACACATGCCCTAATTCTTCTGCTGCCATGGGAAGCTGGAGAAGGCACAGGAGAGAGGGCACAGGAGAGAGGGCACAGGAATGATTTGTAGCCTGAACAGAAATATATGTGCCAGCCCAGAGTCCTACCTGTTAGGCACACATAAACTCATAAATCAAGTCATGAACAAAACAGCAGGAAAACAGCTTTGGATCATTAGACCAAATGTTTTCATGTTTCAAGTTGCAGCAAGAAACTTTCTCTTAAATTGCTTCCTATTTAAATTTGCTTCTTTGCACAAACCACAGATTTCTATACATGGTTTTGTTTTTTCTTTATTTTTCCCATCAGTGAGTCTCCAGAAATCTGAAAATAGAGGAGGGAGAGAAAAATCACTGCTCTGGATTTGGTTTTATACAAAGGTCATGTAAAGAAGGAAATGTCTGCCCTCCCACACACACATGCTAAGGACAGTTTTGCTAAAATTAGCCACTGGTGGAAAAAGCACAGAATTGAGTTGTTCTCATGAGTCTTTCTGTTTTCAGCAGAATTCTGTACCATCTCAAAGCCCAGCAGACTCAGCCTTGCCTGCTGCTGAGAACCTCATCCGGCCACTGGCTCCAACAAAAGCAGCAGAGAGCAAGGCACAGTTGCCAGTCTCAGATTGCACAGATATGCCCAGACTGGAATCATCCAGGATGCATTAGACTAGGAAATCTCTCATCTCTGCTAGCATACCTGCTTTTTATTCAGGGCAAGTGTCGTTGAAACAAGATTTATGCGTTAGACTACACTGATAAAATTGTGTCAGAATCTGGGTTGGTCACTCTTATCTCAATATTAAGATTAAATATTCCTATGAAAACTAGCCTTGACTTTTGTTGCACAAAGTAAATAAAAAACTTTGTTTTGTTTAAAGTGGTGAATTGCAGATATCAGAATAAAACATAAGAACAGGAGTGGAAAATTTTGCATTATGGCACTAGCTGATTCATTATATTTTATCTGTGCTAAGTAATTTTCATATTCTCTGTAAATTTTTATAGCTTCTAAACCTGATCACAATTTCAACAGTAATAGACCAAAACCAGTATGCAAATACTGATTTCCTCTCTTATGTTCAGGTCTTGCTAGCAATTGTTCGTTCAAGTACATTAGATTTACAAGTGTTTACCTTACCTGCATCCTTTATTCAGAGGTGTGGACCCTTACTTACACTTTTGTGATGCCTGGTTAATGTTCGGGGCTTCAACCTCTTTCCTGTATTTTCCAGCACTTCCTTGCTTCAACCAAATCAAAACCATAGGCAGCACTGCAATACTCAGATTTTTACCAGATAAAAAACAGCCCCAGAAAGTTCCCTGGCCTCCCTGTGTGGCCAGCTGGAGCAGGCAGACCCTTCCCAGGGGCGCTTATTTTCACCATCACCACCCCCACCTCTCCAAAGTAACACACATGGGATGAATTGTCTTCTAGACATGCCTATTTAGCCTCATTGACTATAGACAGGGCTTAGGTAACTGAATGCATTTCTCAAAATAGCCAAGATGAATCTGTTACTGGAACCTAAGCCTCAGAGAAAAGAAAAAAAAAAATACCTTCAATAAGAACATGGGTGCCTTTGCCTTTAAAAGCCCTACTCTGTGGATCCCATGGGATCATAATACACCCACCGGGCATGCTGTAACTGCCCTTGCTTCCAGTTATTTCTGGTGCAGGTCTTGGCACTGATTTTTGACCTTTTGGAGCCTTCTTTGTGTTAGGCAACAGAGCTCACTCTCTTTCCCCAAAATGCCCAGGAGAGTAAAGCAGGAAAGTGAAAGCCATACCAGCATTCCATCAGGCAGAGAAAGAGTTAAAGGTATAGGGAGCAGGAAAGCTGTCTTTCTTTAGGAACTCCTACAGTTTCAGTCACTTATTAGAAAAGGATTTATATTTCTGAAGTAAGGATCTGTACTTCCTCCCTCTGCCGAAGCCGTGTGTTTCTCTGCCAGACTGTGATGAAAAGGGCCCTCCCTTGCCCATCGCCAGCCAACGCTGACATCACCCTGTTATTCTTTTTCACCTTGCACACATGTTGAGGCTTCTCTGTGCAAGTCTTGCTGAGACACACATCTCTTTGTCTCTTGTTCCTCTCTGCTGGGGAGGCCTTTTTTTTTAATCCCATATTTCTTTTGCACATAGCTCAAGCAGGAATGTTTCTGGGATTTCTGAGAAGGAGGATCCATACGTGTAAATAATGCTGCTCACTAATGGCATCCGGCCATCCATTAAAGCCAGAAGTCATTTATTTGAAGAGGGTGCTGTGGAGAGCTCTAACTAGGAGGTCTTGCTCATCTCTTGTTTGAAAACTCAGACACTGTACCTAACTGCAACTGATCCACGCAGGAGGGTCAGGAGCATGGGCCCCTTTTGCACCACAGTAGGGTTTGGTAGGTGGATGTGGAACCAGCCACAGGGTGGTTTAGCTGCAAGAGACCACTCTCCTTCCTGCATTTCTAGTGAAATGCTGCAAAGGCTCAGTGTCTCAGCACTTCCCCTATTGGAAGGGAGAGAAGCAGAGGCCATCTTTGAGGCTGCATTTAAAGATATGGATAGGAATGGTCTAGATTTTTTTTTTTACCTGCTAGTGTGCATTCTTGGCTGATCTGTGCATGTCAAGGGTACATGGCTACAAATTAACTCCTGCTGTCACTTCCCTTTGCCTGGCCAGGTCACTTCCATGCATCCCACTCTGTTCTTCCAGTAAAGAACAAGCCTTTCACAAATGGGCATCACCATCTTTTGCCAGAGGAGGTTGAGCTTGTAGGCAACAAGAGCGCTGCACAGCAAAGACACAGCGAGCACTACAGACCACTCCCAAGATCACTTCAGATATGAGGCAGGTGTAGCCACAGGCTTTCCTTGTGGGAAGGAGAGAAAATGGGATAGCTGTATGTTATGTATCTCTGAGGGTTTTAGAACGAAGAGAATAAAGTGAAACAAGATTAAGAGGCCCATTAGGCCGTCTCTGACAGATTTTTTCCACTTATTGGGAAGAGTCTCCCACTGAGCTCCTGGGATGTTCTGAGCCCCTGAGGACTCCACAAAGAGGCTAAAATTTGCAGCCACAAATGACACAGTTTTTCTGTGCAAGGCTGAGCTATCAGGGAAGGTATCCGTGCAGCCTGTTGCTACTGATACTGTAAGCAGAAGACAGAAACAGTGGATCTTTTGTTTATCAGCCCTCTACAGTGTACAGCCCCTTTGTGAATAATAAGCCACCTTTCTGCAATGCAACTTTTTCAAGTCAGCTCAGCTAAACTGAACCTGCAATCAATTGACATCAGTGAGGTAAAATATTCCTGATAAGAAAAATGTCTGTACAAGGAAATTCTGAAAAGCACGGTGCAAGAATAAGTTAAACCAGGGAGGATATGTTCTTTCTAATAAATGCAAGTACTTTTGGCTGGTCTTCACATCTCAGATTTACTGCTTGTACTCTGGGAATCATTGTATTGCCTTATCACAGGCTCATATGAAGCTGTGCTTACTCATGCTTGCAAAGCATTTAAAGATTAGGGAGAGTAGGGTCTGTAAAACCATAAAGAATACTTTGTTATCATTATTATTTGACCAGAGCAATAGGGAAATATGCTTTAAAAATGCTTCAGTTCGTTAGTTCACAACTATCTTTTAGCTGCTAAAAGCAAGAAACAGAAAACTTCAAGGTAGCAGGTTCAGACTTCATTTGTCTCAATATAGGCCTATTTGTTTGCCTCTACCACAGGTGGTGGTTACTTTTAACACTGCTTTTAATAAAAAGTTAAGAAGTAGATTTAAAGTAAAAGCAAATGAATCTGGCACTCATCCTGAAACATCTGTGTCCCAAAATGCTACCCTCTAGCCCGCATCCCAAGTTACTATCCTTCTCCCTGCATAAGCTTTTGGGGTCTCATTAATGCACCAAGCAAGTCTGCACAGCAAAAGGCTGCTCGAAATCCTGAGGTAGCTTTGAGTAAACTGGCTTGCCTACATGGTACATTGCAATGCCATGCACGGATGCTAGCTTAGATCCCAGAGGCAATATAGCCATGTCTGTATAGCAAAAGCACCCACGCTAATTAGCCCTGCCCCTGAGGATGCTGCAGGAACGGAGCTAATTAGGTATGCTGAGAGGCACCTCTGTTAATTAGCCCAGGGAGAACAGAACAACACTAACAGAGCTTCCGATCATGGCATTAGCTCAGGGATCTCTATAGTGTACTTGGCTGAGTAGCATAGCTGTGCCCACAGCTCTCTTGAGCACCATCCGAAGAATCTAAATACCTTCTTTCAATCCAGTCTCACCATCTGACCCTGCTTTTGCAAGTATTCATAGCCGTGTTTTTCTCTTGATGGTAGGAAAATTAAGTAAATAGATTCAAAAGAATGAAGAAAAAAAGCCAGTAAAAACCACATTACAATAATCTAGTGTTATTAAATTCAGCTACAGGTAGTGACATGCCTGTAGGGAAGCACTGGATATTCCTAACCCATCTTGATAAAAGGCATACTTTGGCTAGTGGTGTATGTTTTGCAAGCAGTGTATCTTTAAAGGTACTGTGAACTCAAGCCAACTCAGTCACAAACACAGACTATGATATACTGAGTTGTAGCCATGCAAGATTTTCCATTACTAGTTCAGGGCTGAATGAAATCATTTAGGCACAGGTATACACCTAGGAAAGATAGGCAGGAGTTTTTTGCCCTTCCTTCTGGCCTGGCTGCACCATGCATTAGGACAGGGCTGTTCTGGCTGGTTCTCCTGCCTCCTGCCTGCAGCAGACCCCGGCTCACCACGGATCCCTCACCGTCTGTACTGTGCATAGCGTGCATAAGGCTCGCGCCAGCGCCGAGCACCGCACGGAGCTCTGCCTCAAACTCCCAGGGCTGCTATACAACAGCACAGCGGTAAACAGTGCTCTGCCTCCACTTCAGCCAGCACAGATAGGAGGATGGTGATGTGACTATTGTTAAGGGAATGCTTCCAAACGCCTTTCCAACACCACATCGTAGGTACACATAGACACGCTGAGCTTGTGCCATTCAGAGAGAAAATGTGCGTGCTTTGTGCCATTCCAGGAGGGGGGTTTATGGTTCTTATTTTCGAAAAATGGAGCACAGCGATTCCAAATTACCTTCCAGGCATGTGTGTAAAGGCACCCGTTTCTTTCCCATATGTTTCAGAGGAATGTTTTTGCACATGGGTAACTTCTGAATAGGACATAAGCCCTTAAGTCCCAGTTTGAGTTCTTGATCAAAATGCAAAAATGCATGGTGAAATTTTAAGTCAGTTTCAAAACCTTATAACATGAAGCTGCTGGAACAATTGAGAAAGCCAAAACTTTTATGAAGTGGATTTTAGGAAAACATAAATGCCAGAGAAGGCAGAAATTTCTTCTGGAATTAATGTGGTTATAGTAGAGATAATGCTTAGGTTTCTTCTAAAGATTGCTACATTTTAGGTATGTAAAAGCAAAAAAAAAATATGTTTTTTATATTTCAGGTTCCAAATAATTTATTATTATGATATGAAGGTGGGGAGGTGTATGTAACATATCTGAAAATCAGAGTTCAGTATTTATTCTTTACTTCTTATCTTTTAGGAAAAAAATCTTAAAAGTGTGGTTTATGTAGCTTTATGATAATTGTCAAAATAAAATAGTGTTCTGTGGCATTCACTAATGCAAAGTGGGTTATCTCACGCAACCTTGACTTTACAACAGGGGTTCTGGATGTATACCAGACACAGAAAATGGTCACTAACTTGATATGATATGAGAAAGGTGTTGAAGTGAATAACTCATATAGTAGTAATAGTGGTTCTGTCTATGGACATTTTATCTTGCTTTTGAATGGCAAAAAGATACTTTAGCTTGCCTTGTCTCTGGGCAACTTTAGAGTGACCTAGAGACTTCTCAGTTTCAGAGCTCAAAATTGGCCCCTCCTTTTATACTTGGCCTGTGCTTAGACCAAGGCTGTAATACATCACAGTGTCTCACAGAGACCTAAAAAATAGAATAGACTGAATTCCTAGGCAGGAGCATCCCGTAACTCTATAAAAGTCAATTCTGTGTCCCAAAATAATGAAAATACCCCAACTCTGTTTCCAGCTGTATAAATAACTCAGATTTTCAGCTTTACTGCCAGAATTTGGCTAATACCCTTCAGTTTGTTTGTCCAGTTTTACATCTACCAATAACCATTTTCTCCACTTCTATCTATTCAAAACAAAACCTGAAGTACAAAGGTTATCAACTCCCAAAACCTTTTGCGCACAGAGACACCCACAAGGTCTCTGTCAATGAGAACAGCTAATCATTCATTCTCATTATACTGGCACATAAATCTTTTGAGTGACCAGGGAAATGAGAAGCCTGCTACCCTCATAACATTCCTTGCATGCCTGCTGAAGGCGTTGTGTCTATACATTGCCCACGATTCCCAGAAACAGAGAGTTAGGAGTAATTCAAGAGATGTAAGAAGGACTAGGAGGAAAGGATAACCTGCATGTAAACTTTGCCAAGAAGCCCTCAAAACTAATTGCTTGAGGTGGTTTTGAAAATAAAGAAAAAACCTGTGATGCTTATCAGTCTTATTTCTCAAAGGCTATGTTTTACATGTCATCAGAGAAAAAAAGAAATTGTGGTTAATACTAGAGCACATAATTTTATTCAGCTTGAGAGCCCTTAAAGTTTTTCTAATGGAGGTGCTACAGGGACAACAGTTTCACAGTTTTTGAAGCACTCTGCACTGACCTCTTCCAATCATCCACAGAAACTGGAGGTTCAGCTGACATTCACACAGCTACAAAGTCATCTGTGAGACAGAAAGGTCAATTGAGTAGCCAGAAGTGTGTCCGCTGTGTAAACATGCCATTTCACAAAAACAGCATAGTCCAGTTCTGCCTGACGTGTCCATACAGCCATGGCCAATGCCTTTTGTGCAAAAGGCATATGTGTCATTTCATACGAAAAAGTATAAACATCTATCTGCCCTCCAAACTCCTAGAATTATAAATAGTTTGAGTGACAAATACTTCTGTCACAGTGTTCAGGATACCTTCAAAAGATATTCCCAGCACTGTATATGATTAACCAAAGCCTGGCAGAGTTCACCCTTGTAAATATATCCTGGATAAGCCTGTTGGTTTGAACAAGAATTTATGTGTCTGTGTCTAAAGGAATAGAGAAGAAACAGGAAGGTTGGTCATGTCAGTCACTTGTATAAATTTCTCAAGCTGACTGGAAGAGTTTAATATCTATGCTTTGACAGCAATAAGAGCATTGAATTCCTAAATGTTGTGTACTACATTGCACAACAGGTTTTATCACAGAAAAACTGAGTAGTCTTGATGAATGAAGTTTCATATAGGTTACTGTTGAAAAAAAAATTAGACGTTATTTGCATAGATTGCATTAAGTTGATTGTTTCCCACCCCTCCCAAGTATCTCAGTACTTTAGAAATAAATTATAGTCAGAGGGTTATTTAAAAAAAAAAAATTAAAAATTCCCAAAATAAATGTCAAACCACAAGACAAAGCAAAGAGTACTGTAGTCTATTTTCAGACCTCCTCAAAGTTATTCATATTCTAGTTGTCAAACAATCATACAATTCCTAGACATCTTTTTTTTCCCTGAAATCCTGCTATGGAGTCTTCCACAGAAACATTAAATTATTTCCTCTTCAATATGTTAAGAAAGAAGAAAGAAACAACCATCCTTAAGTCACATGTGTTTCTCTTTAAGAAAAAGGGTCTCCACAGTTCAACAAGGCGAATAGTTCTCTGTAAATGAAGTCATGCTGAGATTTTTAAAGCACCTAGGATTAGGAAAGCAGTATTGGTAGCAATGTCATTGTCATACAAGCTAGAAATACCCCTTCTTACCCTGTTTTTTAATTCCAGCCTTCCTGGGACAGTGTTTTGACCTGTACAAACCAGACTCTTTGCTAAATTTACAACTGTGTTGAGAAACATGTCGCTACAGAGAAGCACAAGGAAAGTTGTGAGAAATACTAAGAGTTTAAACGGCCTTTCAAAAATATTTGCTGTCATTCTGACCCAACTGGAAGAAAAAGGGAGATGAAACATTTGCAATAGCAGCTTGCCTCAGTTGGTAGAGCCTGAATATGGGATATTGCCTGGTTTATTTTAAGTCTGAGCAGCTAGCAGCTGGAGTATGTCCCACATGCTACACTTGGAATTCCCCAGGGAGAAGGTTTGTTTCAAATGTATATGCCAGCCCTCCAAAGCTGGTTGTCTTTGTGCTTTATTAAGTTTACATACTCCATCCTTGCCTCAAGTCTCGATGGTAGTGCACCTATTCTGAGCAAGTGAACATTCTTGCCAGCTTCATATGGACTGGTTTTGATTTAAATGCAATCTATGAACAACATCTACTTGCACATGCATACACACCCCAGGCAGATACTGAACAGACGCAGCCTTGCAGACTTACACAGCAGCTGTGACAACAACTGATGTCACCTTCTTTGCAGAAATTTCCACAAGCGTCTTCCAAAGGCCAAGTTAAATGAGATAGAGCTTATCAGTTTCTTTAAAGTGCTCTGGATGAGACCAGTCCATGTGACCCCCTTCCTGGCCACGGGGGTGTGGTATGTCACAGTTCCCCTATCAGCTGGCACATGGCGGTGGGAGATATGAGACAGCAGAAAAGTAGTAGTAACAACATCGCCCAGACTGCCGAAGACAGAGAGAATACGCTGAGTAACTTCAGTGTGTGCTCACTTACTTTCTGAAAACAGGTGGAGGGTTTTCAGCCCTGACTTCTGCTTGCACATCCCGCTCGGCACAGATGGGTGGTAATGTTACCAGCTCTGCTTTGGAAAGGCCATGGTTCGTTAGCGTTGTGTTAACGCCTTTAGCAGTGAGTTGCAATTTTTTTTTCCTTCACGAACTTTTCCCTTCTTTTGGATATTCTGTGAATAAAAAAATAAATTACTAGCAAGGATGTTTTTCCAAAAGCAATTGCTTAAGATAAATTCCCTGCCTCAGTTTTTGCAGCAGAAAGATTAGAGAATTTCGGAAGATACCCTCCTCAGTTTTCCTGCTAAAACTACTGAACATCTCAGGTTTCCTTCACTGCCTTTAATTATTATTAAACGATCAGTTGCAAAGAGTTCGTTTTTAAAGCTTCTTGCAATGATTACTTTTATTCAAAATACCAACTAGCCAATAACATATTAACAGAAACAAATATGTAATATTTGCAAAATATTTCAATACCTCATACTTGGTAGGACAAAAGGACTCCTTACTTGAAGTAATTTAAAAACATAGCTATAGTATTGAACATCGCATTCTGCAGCTTGCAATTTTCATCCCAGAGCTTGCCCAGTTTCTCTATATGGGCCTGTTAGCACAGAGGACAGCTTTAAGCTCTTACCCCAAGGTAGTTATCATATTTTGGTTAATAAATGTTGGTAATGCAACTTTTTTCTTTGTGAATGTACCCTTTCCGTTTCTGAATTCAAATTCTTGCACCAGCATAGTTACAGTCACTGTAGATCACTTGGGCATGTCCCTTGTAAATCGTGCTTTGGTGTAAGACCAACAGTTTCCAGAACACAACAGCACAAAATATAAATTCTGAGTCTGGTACAGCAGTGAAATATAGGTATACAGAATATATAAGTATTCAAGAATTTGTGGCAACAGCACCAAGAGAAGCTGAAATTCAGTCTTATGCTCCATTCCCAAGCTCCTTCTCCTAGCCCTGCTACTGAGCATGGAATGACAAAAGTTTGGGAATTTTAAATCAGATTTTTTTGCAGTTCTGCCAGATTGCTCCAATCTTACTGCAATTTCACACCCGTTAAGCATCTCCCTGACTCATCTAGCCAGCTCACATTGGATGAAAAAAGCTAGCTTGCCTTCACCCATTTCCTCTTTCAAAGTTAAGTGTCTGCAGATAGAAAAATAAGCTTTCTAGGGCACAGACAGCCTCTCCTATTTCAACTGTGGTGTACCCAGCTCAAAATTGTGGCTGGAACCTGGATGTTAATGTCACCTTAAATAATAATATTTTTTCAGGTGCTGGCCAGAGTTTTAAGAGATAGCTCCAGCAACGAGCATATCAGAGCAGCCAAGACACAGCTGCTCAAAAGAGCAACATGCAGTGGTTATATATGCAATGAAAAAAGACCTCCTTCAAGGAAGCTATTGAAGACAGCTGCAGATCAGTCCTCCTCAGGGTTCATTAGCTTTTTTTCATCTTCTGTAAGCCAGCCCTGGGCATGACTTTAGATGATGATTAAACCAAAAATGTGTGTGTCATTACACCCTCTCCAACTCCAGCTGCAAGATTTTATCCATGAAAGCCCCTAGATCCAAGATCCAGGAGAGAAGCCTTCCTATCTCTGTACTTCCTTGGCATGCTGGTTACAATCACTGCTCCCACCACCACCTATGTCTGAACCGCGATTGGTTAAAGACCTTTAATCCTTGCTGGAATTCTATAAACAGACACAATTGATTGCCAACCACCTAAAATCTCTGGTGAGCCCTGGACTGTGACAGACAAAAGGCCTTTCAGTATTCTCCCTGGCAAATCTTTCACAAAGGTAGAGTGAATTTTGTGCCCAAATTCACTTCCTCTTTATGCTGTAGGGATGCTCTAAATGGTTCTGTTATGTGTAGGACAGATAGATATTTATATGCAATCCTGACCATACAGATGGTGAGATGCCAGCTATGAATTCACAGACTTTACAAAGTTTCGCCAGAGGCACTCATAACTGTGAGTTGCACACACGGGTGCTTTAAGTGCTAAAAAAGGCCCTACTTTCTTCACACCTGAAATACGGGTCCATAGCCCTTACACCTACGGCATTCACAAGCCAGTGCATGGTAGCCCATGCACAGTGATTTTCAATTTGAAATGCAGACACATGACCTCAGATTCCACTCATAAAGGGCTATCTGTATTGCAATGTTTGAGACTTAAAAGTGCAAACATAGGAGAGGCACTAAGGGCTTATGTGAAAAAATAATTATTCCATGTAGAAAGGAAGTTGGCTTGCTTTGAGCAGAGGCGTTAATAGACTAACCTTTTTCCTCAACACTAGCCTGCTTACCTGAAAATATGAAAACATCTACTGATGCAGCACTGTATTTATTTGAGGTGGATATCATATCCCACTCATGTTAAATGTCTTGCTGCATTTCAGACTAAGATAGTCATTAATGGGAATACCAGTTATAAGAGTCATTTAATGAAAAATAAGCCCTGGACAACTGTGCTGCAATTTTAGTAATTTGGGGGCAGAGGCATGCAGATCATAGCACACAAATACAGCTAAATTTAAAAGAGTTGCTTCAGAATAGACAACTTCCCCCCTTCCACCAGGTTCAGGATAGTTAATAAGAGCTGGATCTTGAATGACAGTACCAAAACAAGGGCTTGGCACAGAAAGGACTTGCTTCAGCTCAGAGACATGTGAGAGTGCAGATAAAACCATCAGCAACTGGAATAGTGGAAAGGGTGGAAAGAAGACAAAGATCTATGGTAAAAAAAGGTATTTAGGTCCCTCTTAAAGGCAGCACTACTTGGTTACCTAACAAAGTTTCTTCTTCTCCCCTTCTCCAATATATTTCAATTGCAGTCAATGGTAGCTCCCAAGCAGTGGCAAAAGGAGCAATACTTGCACAGCCACGTCATTAATAAATTAAGCACAGGACCACTGGTTGCTGTAGCTGTGCCTGAGTAATGTTTCCCCAGCCACTTTTCTCCTTTCACTAGCAGAAAATTAATTTCCTCAGCCAGCATAAGCATGCACATAAGTAGGCTCCTAACCCTATCAAAAGGAGTCAGGCCAAAGGAAGACAAAAACCTGTAGGAAGTGTTTTAACTAAGCCAGACCCTGCTGAGAGAACCAAGCATTATGCAGCTATACCTATAGGCTGGGTGGGATCTCAGGAACACTGAGGGTGTGGGACAGTCTCCTCACCTGCTTTCCTTCCAGCTGGAACTAAAATAATCACAAGCTAGAAATCACTTCATCGACAGCAATACAAACGTGTCTAGGAGAGACAAGAGCTGTCGATGCAAAGTAGGCAACAGTGACCAAGGGCTCTTGTTCTCCCACCAAATCCTTTGCACCTGAGGGAGATGCATGACTAGCAGGGATGGGCAAGACCTAGAACTCTGCATCTCCTTCCTTGCAGTTTAAATATGTAGATGCTTCTTCATTCTGAAGTTCTTTTAGATATGCATTGAGTAGGGCCAGGAAAGGATAAGCTTTTTTGTCTCAGATTGGATAGATTGGATACACCCTTATTTACTTCTTTTTTTTCCTTACTTTTTTTTTTTTTTTCAGCCTAAAGGGGTTTAGACAAGGGGTAGTTTCTAGGGTTGTTGGAAAGAAGACATAAAGCTGCTAGGAGATTCAATGGAAGATGTGGTTTGCCAGCTGCTAATCTGTGCACCAGGGGCTCCCTGGACATCCCCATTTCAGTGGAAGCCCCCCCATAACTCTTTCTCTCAAGACTCCATTATCCCTAGTGTTAGCATCTCTGCAATAAAATTAAGATCTGATATAAGATCCAAATTACAAAAGGAAAAAAATGAGACTTGCAGCATATACTCCTATCTATGCAACTCTTACCTCTGCTTCTATTAATTGATTCATCTGCTTCCCAGAACTGGAACTGTCTGCACTTGAGGGATGACCTTGTTTTTGCTCTAGTAGTGGAAATGAGTGTGCATATTTGGGGGTATTTGCGCTCTTAGGAGGAGGTTTATGTCCTCTAAAACAAGCAAGTTGCAAGGCTTCTTTATGGAGATGCACAACACAATTTCTCACCAAGAGCCCAAGGCAGATTATGCCAGGCCATTTCATAAGATGTTGGAGTGCTAACACACGGTATGCATGGGCACCTTTTATATATATCACACACACCTACTTGCCTGGAAGCAAATCAATAACTCCCTACACCAAAGCTTGCATTTGTTTGCTCTTATTAGAGGTGGAATGGTGCCTGAGGGAGGGCCATAGGCATTCCATTACTTAGGATCAGTGCCTGAGCAAAATGGAAAGGCTGCTAAAAATAAGCAACATTTGCTCATCAGTATAAATAACAAAAGCGAGAGAGAAAGAAAAACAGAAAGAGAACAAGATGAAAATGAAAACTGGCCCCAGACCAGGCCTTGCAGAATGATCAGTCACCTCCTCATTGCCAATTCTCTCACCATCTCCACTATGGGCAAGATATTTTCCACTGCCAAATGCCCGCAGCTTCTTTCCTGAGAGGACCATCATTTGCAGATTCACAGTGGGCCTGAGCATAGAAGACAGCTCCCACAGCATCTTACAAAATACCACTGTGATCCTTTTGGTAGCTTGCAAAGTACTTGTTTTATCTCTATTTCATTTATTAAGGGTATTAAGGAGCGGAGTGGGAAAGGGAAAAAGCTGCATTTCCATATGGCTATCATCATTAAAAACTTTATCCTCCCTTTATTACAATAGAAATAACTTTTGGATTCCCATTTTTCTATCAGACTTCCTAAGAAAATAATTCCCAGAGCACCCTTGGCTGCCTATTTTCAAGTACTAAGGTTGAGAAAGCTAAGCCTATCTATACTTGGAGGAAAATAAGAAGACCAGGCTAATTAAAAATTCACCTTTGCCCTGTATTCCTAAAAGCACTGCATGCCCCCATGGCACCAGACGTTTCAGGGTGTGCTGTCTTTTTACTGGAGAGTTTAAAGCAGAATATGTTTCTGGTTACTTTTCCTTTTAGTGTCTCGTTAATAAAAAGGAATAACAATTGGAAACCAGCTCCCAAAGCAGCACACTCAATCTTTCCTCTGCTGCTATTTAATGTATTCTATTGCAATAAAGTGCACACACACACAAACCTATTAGCCCTACAATTAAACAAATAATGGCATTAACAACTCCCACCCACCGCCTTAAGCAGGTTTAGCTGGGAGAGCAGAAGCAGCTGTCTCTGTCCTGTGTCTCTGCCAGAGGTCACCATCCTGCAGCAGAATCAGCTGATCTCCTGGATAAACTCCTGAGCAAGTGTAGTGTACAGGCAGCAGCATGATCATAAACCACCTCCAACTTCAGTTTACTCTGGCAGTAACCTCCTACAAAAATAAGGGAGGAAACCTGAGGCTGGTAACTGTTTTAGTATGAGATAAATCCACCTTTGATTACATTTCAAAGCCCCAAAAAACAGAACAGTCAAGAGGTTTATAATAATGCTCTAGGTTGCCATGAATTAATATGAATTCTTGTACTGAAAAAGGTCACTAGCATAACCATTGAAATACACTGCTAAAATACGAGTTAAGAGAGTTCCTCTGAAGTTTATCCAGACTTGTGTAGACTTTGAACATTTTCAAAGCTATCTAGCTCTATGAAATAAAGCTATTTTCAAACCTAGGACTAGGACAAGTTTGGGTATCTCCATATGGCCCCCAAGAGTGTTGCAATATCCAAGCTATCATAGCTACCACACGAAATCGTAAACACTAAAAAGACGGGAGATGGACAAGGTTCCAACTCAAGTGAGAGGTATTTTTTTCACATCAGACCAACAGATGATTGACTCAGAAGCTATCAATGTCTTTTTGGCATCCAAAGTGGAGACACACATACTTACAGTGGACTTGCTTACTGATAATTATAGAGAAAACAGCAGGTGGTTACAGTTAAGTTTCTGGTGCACACATTTCACACTGTCAGATTCACACGAAACAGAGAAAGACGTCAGTTTTGAGTAATGGTGTGAATGAGGAGAGTGCTAAACAGCAGATATACCTTGAAAGCAGGAAAATAATACAAAAGGAATGCCATGGTCTCCTCAGTGAAGGGAGTGTGTGCAACAGAAGATTTTAAAATGAGGGCAAGATTTATCATGCTTTGTCTGGAGTGTTAGGTAAGGCATTTGAGGCTGGGAGGTGTGGGAAGCCTGTAACAATGAAGAACTTTCAAAAGGAGAATGATTTGTGATATCTGGAAGGGGTTTGTTTTACAATGCTCGAACCACATTTATGTAGCTGCAATACCACAAAGTCCTGGTATAGGTGCATCACACTGAGAATGGAGGATCTTCTCTTGTGGCTTTCACCACACTTGTCCCATCCTCCTACATATGGTTTGCACTGACACAGCTCCAGGTAGCCCCAAGACATCAAACTCTGACATAACCATCCTGTGCACCCTTCTCATGCCACCCTTCCAGACACCATAGGCAAGCCCTGTTCCTCTCGGTCACATTTGTAATTCTAGGCACTTCCCTGCAGCTAAGGTAAACTGGAAGCAGGTATATCTGTACAGACAAAAGCAGGATCTGGTGTCTATCATGTAAATCCTGCCTAAAGTCATCCTCTAAACATTCCATGCTACATTTTCAAGACTATCTTATTTAAATGAACACTGAGAGCATGAGAGAAGAGGAGAGGGAGTAGAATTAGGCTGGCACACGTGGCAAGGGCAGGCGTGGAGCCAGCCAGCTCCCTGAGGGCAGGGGAGGCAGCCCCGCCTTCAGTGTGCTGGAAGCCATTCTGCCTGCTATTCGTGTCACAGGCCACTCCTGAAGCCATTCTCCCAGCTATTCCTGTCACAGGCTGCTCCACAGAGCCCCTGCCAGCCTCTGGAGGAGGGCACAGGCACATGATAAGGATAAGGAGGAGCTGAAACGAGATGGCACCAAATTAATTTCCCTCTGCATGACCTACGCAGTAGATTTTCTGGCATCTCAATAGGCACAAAGAGAAACCCACTGGAGTAAGCAGAGCCCTGCGTCAGCAAAACACCATCTCTCACATGAAACACTCTGGCTGGCAGAGCTGTGACGGTGAGGATTACCCACTGTTTCCAACACCTTACCACATGTTTAAGAGATAATTATGAAGGGACACACGGAGAGTATTCATCTCATTTTCCTGTCTTCTTTCTTTAAAATAATTTAGAGTGTGCCATTTCTGCCCTAAAAAAAACAATTCAGAGAGAGGGAGTCCACTAGTTTATTACCAGGCAACATTTCTACCGTGGAACACCTTGTGAATGACATCATCACAAACATCAAGAAAGTAAAAACTGAACAAGAAAAAGATTTATCTTCAGCTAGCCTAAAGCAAATAGTTCAATCAAGCAAAGAAAAATAAATCTTGACAATTGCATTCATTTAAGAATTAAGGAAAATACATCTGAAAACCAAGGTCGCCAAATCTGACCTCCTGTATTGTCCAGCCAATGAAATTTCCTCCACTTACGTTTTTGTCCATAGTTTTTACTTGCTGCAAGTTTTTATTCAATGTTTCATCAAACAAAAGGAAATAGCAAAACCAGAAGGGAGGCAGGACAGTATTTTTCAGGGACAGTGGAAACTAATTCAGAAAAGTGGGTCAAAGGAAATGCTGAAAGATACAAATCCATCCTACAGTTTAACTAAAGTCAGAAAGTACAGAAAGTACTAGTCTACACACAGTTATTGTAGCACTTAGGAGATAGCTCAAATTTTCCCTGGAAATTAATAGAGAAAAAATAGTACAGTCCCCAGTATGGGCAAATAGGCCAGCATTTGGGACTCAAGAAAAGGCTATGTTAATAAAATAATCTGGTGGCAAATACACGTATTTGCCACAGATCATACAAGTCCCTTTCTGCCCATTTTGAGTAGGAATCCATTTTCTGTTTATCCACTGAAGGTGCACATTAAAGAATGATACCTGACAGAGAGCATAGGGCAGGAGGGTGCTGGGGGTCAGGAGAGGCTCCAGTGACCAACCATCAGCTTTTAGGTAAGGTAAATGATGGCCCTAGTTGCATTACAAGGGAGAAAAGCCCTGGAAGAAGCTCTCCCTCACAGCAGGATTAAGAGAGATTGTAAACAACAGGGAATTATGCATCTGCATAGTCTTCAGAGAGAGAAAAGCAGCTAAACCAGGAGAAAAGAGGAGTAGGATTGTGGTACCAGAAGGAAGTAGGGGAAGAGGGCCAAGGGTGCAGAGCAGCGGTTCCCTAGTGCAGGAAAGTGTCTCTGGGAGAGGTTAACAGTGGCTAGGAGCGTTGCCTCCTACAGTACAGTCAGGGTGGCTGCTTTGAGCCAGGCTCTCCTGGGAGCCCTGGGAGCAGCAGGAGGTGCACTCCAGAGATGGGGAGCCTCGCCACAGGCTGCTTGGTCCAGCTTTGTGATGCTCCATAGCCCCGTCTTCCACCATCTTTCTCCCTCACAGCAAATTTCATCAAGAAAATGTTTACAGCAAATAAAACCTTTGAAGGGAAAACCACAAATATTGAGGAGGGTTGTCAGCAGCCATCAGACCTGTGTCCTAGTTTATAACTACAAATGCAAAGTAAACAAGAGGTGATTTGGCAATGGTGTGAAGAGGCTGTCCCTCTGAAAGTCCAACCTTCCTCTCTGTTTCAGGCCGTGCTATGCCTCTTATTTCACTTTCAAACAGCTAACTGACAGAGAAATCTATGATGTACGCTAGTAACAAAATTAACTCTAGCCAACTGTGAATTCATTTGCTCTTTCTATTTGCTCTCCTTTGCTGAAACATAAAATTTGGTACAAGTCAGCATATTTCACCACATTTAAGATTATAATAACATGGGCAAAGGCAGGAAGAAATCATGAATGCAAAAGATCAACAAAAATCCAGCCTAGGGACAATCCTGGCAGCAGAGAAATTCAGTATACCTGAACTACTGTACTACTTTACTGCCATTTCCATTTTCTAGTCCTAGTCTAGCATTTCTAATAAAAAAAAAAAAAATTTCCTATGAAGGATTAAAACAAACCACCACCCACCCAAGAAACTAACCTTCTCCACAATGATTTGTGGAATAAGACTTTTTCTGCAAGCTTTAAGTACTTCTATATGATTAATAGAAAAATAAACACCACTTGCCAAATAAATCTGCACTAATCTAATCTAACAGCATCTAACCACTCTACATGTTTCCCTGTTGTTATGCCCCTATGGAATGACTTTGCTAGCCCTCCCCTAAACCCCTTGCTTCCTGTACCTCCTGCATCTCAAAGGCATGCAAATGAATCCTTAACAGTTTTTCCCCTTCTTTGACACATACAACTTACTTTTTTTTAACAGGCTAGAAACAAACAGATTGTATTTATTTACATTGTGATAGTCTCCAGAGGCTCCATCCAGCAGAGTGGTGAGAGCAAAGAACCAATCATTAAAGCAGGACCAGAGTTTAGGCAGCAGCAACTGATGCTTGGAGCTCAACACTGAGAAAATTTCAGACGTGAGTACACACAAAACAGAATTGTTCACTGAATCCAGCAGCACTGCAAGTTATAGTTTAGTTTAAGTTATAGTTGGTTCTATACTGCAAGTTTAGTTTCCTCCACTAAATTTTTTGGTATTTAAAGTATGGGAATGTGCTTCCTCTTAAGTTGGGTTTCTACCCTTGATGTTGTCATAAAACCTGGTTTCCAAAACTTCTGTCAATGTATATGAGCTATTGTGATAACCAAAAACAACCCTTATTCCCAGTCAGTTAAATCTGCATGGGCAGGTCAAGAGTTATTAGAACAGAACCAAAAAAAACATACAACCAAATGGAAGCGTGGTTTCTTGACTTAGATAAGATTAAAAAAACTAAAAACTCAAGAGCAGCATTTTCAAACATAAAAGTAAACAATAGGCCTCTAAGTCTGTACTGGGATACTGTTATTTAAACCCCAACCCTCTTCAGGAATCCATTTCAGTTAAAGAGGATCCTTTTAGTTTAATAAGTTGAAGTCTCAGGCAACATACCTATGAAGCAGTCTGCAAATTTAACAGCAGAGCACAGCACATAGTTCCTGAGAGGACTGAACAACACAGGAAACTACAGGGTTGTTGCTGTTGGCTGAGATATCCTTGTGTCCCCCTGCAATGGAATTACTCTGAGCAAGCACAGGCAAAGGTTCATTATTTGCCACTCTTGACAGCACTGTCTCTGTCAAAACTTACTGCAATAATCAGGCTACACCTCTTGCCTTGCTGCACACAGCACATTCCTACCTGAATAGCCACGGAGTCACTTCTTCTCCCTGGCTGTGTGATAAAACTTCTGAAAATGCATCACTTCAGGACAGAATAAAAAACTAACAGCAAGGCTGGCTCTGGCATAAACAAACTGCTCCTCCTCATCTCCACATCATCACACTTGCCTCTAAAAGGTGACAGTTAAAACAGCAAGAGCTGTCAAGGGTTAGTTTTTCCATAGGGTTTACCTAGTGGGAATCTTTAAGAAAATAAATCCAGGCTTCAGGTGAGAATGCCAAACAGTGTCTGTGATATTAGGCAGGCATCACTGAGGTGCCCTTTTCACACTTAAAAGAATTTAAGCTTGCATTTGTATTGAAGGAGGGAGAAGGTAGGAAACTTATAGCTGAAAAGAGTTTAATTCTGAATTTTGAGGGCAGGAGATGCCTACCAGGTGACTAAAAAAAACCGCTCTCCTCTTCTGTAATCAATCAAAATAGATATTTCAGGAAAAGTGGACACTCCCAGATGTTCTTCTGAACCACCTGCAAATTTCCAAACATATTTAGGCTGAGCTTTAATCAGATGGCCAGCTGAGATAATCATCCCTCTCTTGCAAACAATTCACTTAATTGTGACCTTAAATAAATAACTTGAATGTGGTCAGTACCACAGAAGAAGGAAGTTCCTTTTCTTTTCCTGTATAGAGGCATCGTAGAGGGGCAGGGAATGGAGTTCATACTGCATTATTCATAGGGAATCTTCACTTTCTTAATTTTGGGAAGAGATTTTTAAACGTACCACAAAAGACCACTACAAGTAAGGGGGATTTTCAGTTGTACCTGGTCACATTCCAAAATAACAAAAATATTTGAGAAAATATTTGAAGAAAAGCTTTCATTAGAGAAAATTAGGGACTGTCATAACTCAGAAAGAATAGAAACAGTCATCCAAGAGCTTGACAGAACATGTAATGTTCCTCTCCCTTGCCTTTGAAGGTCACCTTTATTCTTGATGAGATTCTCTCTCTGCAGCAGGCATGAGCAAACAAAAACACTTCACATGTGTCTGCTGAGCTTTTGCACCGAACTAAGTTTACCATGAGGTTCCCTGGTTTCTCTTCCCACTTATCAGCTATTGATACTTCTCTCATGTCCAGAAACCAATTAATTTATATCAACAGGATGGGGATGTGTCTATAACCTGACCTAACTAGCCAAGATTAATCGGCCTGTAGGTTTGCTTTTAGTTACTGCTGCTTCAACTAGGCAGCACCAAGGGTAGAGGAAAAAAAAAAAAAAAACAACAACAACCTGGGTGAACTGCAAGGTACACCTGGATCACAAAACGAAATTGGGTTTTCTGGGGCCTCTCTCCCTGCACCCCCAGCCTGTGCTCCTCAGGTGCTGTGCTCAGGCCCTACAGACAAGCATGAACTGCAGTACAAAGCACAGTTGGCAGCTAATTTGGATTTAGCCATTTCACACTTGCAAGCCAGGGATTCAAAGCCAAATACCAGGGCCTCCTCCTACTTTCCAACACAGACACAATTTAAAACAGATCTAACACCTATGTAGTACTGATTTGGTTATCTTCAAAATCCCCATTGTTCTGTTTAAAGAGCATATCCTCCTAGAATAGCCTCCTTTTGATAAACAACTCCTTCTGCATGTCAGCCAAACAACAGTTTTGCTCTTTATCACAAGTGGACCAGCAGCAGAAACAGTGTGTGGCAAAGTGGGGGAGGAGGGAGTTTTAGCTGAAAATAGAGTTCATTGTCAGCTGGACTTTAGACTCAGGTTTTTAAATAGGTTTTGGAATGTGGATATGAAGCAGTTAAAAGAACTCTACCTCCAGCCCTTAAAGGAAAAAAACCCTTTATTCACACACTTAAAAATCACAGTAGAACCTTAGGTAACAGGGTCATTTGCGTGTTGTACACAAATGTTTCTTATATAAGAAGGTAAAAATATTCAGGAAAAAAAATATTAGTTCCTCAAGAATCAAACAAACAACAAACTAAAAAAATTCTTAAATAGAAATATTCAACACCAAAAAACCCGTTTAAAAATAAAAGTTTTTAAAAAAACACATTATGAAATTTAAACACTTTTAAAAATCTATAAAAACAGGTACATAATTTTAAATGGTTGTATAGGTCAGAGATTTCTGTGCCTTGTACACAGTTAGTGGAAAACAAAGTTGCTACAAATTATTCCTATTTTCTTACATTCCAGATTTGCACATGGATGAATGTGACTGTTTCTGAAGTGTTTATTTTATGAAAAATATTGGCTCTTTTCAGTAATATATTATTGCATTATCCTATAATGACATTATGCAGTTAGATTGTATATTTTCCTTCGTATATCCCCTCAGCATGGCTGAAAATAGTTTTACTTCTTCAGTTCCTAGGATTAGTTGACATATCCATGTAAGATGAACAAACTAAAATCTGCCACCAAAAAAAAAACAAACAAAAAAAATCTTATTTTGTATGTTCCATGAAGAGCAAGCTATCCTAGGAAAGCTGATTGTCTAAAAGATATGACTGACTTTAGTAATCATCAACACATGTGGGAAATGGAAAAATTAGAAAAGATGTACACCTAAATGTAAGAAGTAATGAACAGAGCAAAAGACAGCCTGGAAATCATGCAGCTCCTGCAAAGTCCATATGCTTTGTTAGCAACTGCAAAAAATGATCTTGTAGTTAGAGGCAGTATTTCTACCAAAGTCTTATGTTAAAAAACGCTTTAGGTCCTCAAGCTGCCAGAGAAACCCCATCACTTTGTTCTAAAATGTTTGCTGAAAAGCTGTAAGTGGCCTAAACACACGAACTTCAACATCTTGGGCAGCGCTATCTCCCGTCAGAGCTGACCCCGCTCGCACGCACGGGCAGCGCTCGGATAAGGCGGCCGGGCTTGGGAAACATCGGCGCTCCATGCCGGGCTCCTGGGCTCCCCGCAGATAGAGCATCTGGGCAGCGTTAACTGTGGCACTCTGTAAACACTGGCTGCGCGGAGATAGAGCCCAACACCGGCAACAAAGTGACCGGGGAACACTGCTTCCCTCTGTTCTGCTGGTAGTCCAGCCGCCTAGCCAAATGTTGGGCTTGGGGAAATGAGCTCTGGAAGTAGTTAAAGGAGTGTTTACAGCACAGTTTGCAAAAGATAAGGAGACAAGATGCTCTTCAAAAGTCAGGGGAATCTGTCTGAGCGTGAGGTTTTTTTTTCTCCTGTTCAACCAAGGGCCATAGTACATCAAACCAACTTCGGCCAGAAATTCATGCTGAGTTTTTGTTAAATTTCCAGTGTCTAGCAAGACTGGTTAGCAGAGCCTTGGTCCACTAACATCATATGGCAAAGCTCACTACTGGCCAAAGAGGTGACAGAAGTTCTCAAAAAATCTTATATGTAAGGCAATAAACTTCCCAGATCTTGCCATTACCATTTAAATAGGCCAGCCAGCCTTTATGCATGCACCTATACGCAAATCATCAAATGAGATGGGAAAAACTTGATATATAATTGTTGTGCAATTGACAGGAAGGAATTTATGTTGATTTTCTTTTTACTAACAAGATCTTCTGCATCTTGGTAGTAAAACATTCCATCAATTGTATTTTCTAAAGAAACAGAAGTTAATTCCATTCATTCAAGGCTCCTGCACTCAGAAATGAGTGGCACCAAGGATTTACAATTGTTAAACTGATCTTCCTCCCATTTGTGACCGTCTAACTTCCTTGTAACAACTACAGTAATTGCTGCTACAAAAGAACAGCTGTTTAAAATGCATTTTGGCTAGCTTTACTACAGTTGGGAAGGTTGAATGGTGGAGGATGACCTTTTCCTGTGACCAGTCTCCAGAAGTTCTGCCTGGACTGCTGACAAGCGCTCAGCTATAATCTGAAAGCCTACTCTGTGCATCTCAGAGAAAATTTCATACGTTATAAAACTCATCAAGGGAAAAACAGTAATTCTTAGAACAATGCTTCATGCTTGTAAAAACCTAGAAATCTTCTACTATAAAAAGGACAGTTGGCATTTTATGTTTATCGTACATTCAACAGCAAGAAAAGAGATACAAACTATCTACTTTTGCAGAGACTTTTTGTTTTCCCAAGTTTGGGGGTTGGGATGGGTTTTTTTACTTGGTATTTGGTGGTTGTTTTTTGGGGTTTTTTGGGGTTTTTTTAACTGAAATAACCTATGTTCAAACAAAGTATATAGTTGTTTTCCATCTAAAGAAACATAACTGCTTTCCATCTTTTAAAGTCAGCTGCAACTAAAAGAAGCTTAGAGACAAAAAAAAAAAAGTAATAGATTTCTATTTGAGGAAATGTAATGAACTTACCTAGTAAAGGAAAGATTTAAATTTAAGGACTTTCAGCAACATTGCTGGGAAAGAAATATTCTGTGCATTCATGCATTCGTGCTGCAGACAGAAGGACATAACACAGAGCAATTATATGCAGAAGTGTCATTGAAGAAAACTGTGTTATGACATTAAACAGAGAGATTAAAATTAGCAGCAAACTAAAGGTGGAACATAAAGAGTCCAGTTTTGGACCTAGAGTTCTGTCAACAAGCTCTAAATATTCAGAATACAAGCTCAGGATCCATAAGAGTACTGTGAAGAGAATCTAGGTTCATTTCAATGACAAAGAACAACTCCTTTAAGAAAACCAAATTACATGCAGAACTGTAGAGGTCCATCAGGTAGCACAGGTCATTACAGCAAAAAGAGTCTCCTGTTCTCAATGCTCCCTGGTACAGCTTCTACAAAATAAACATTTTTCTCCCATTTCCCTTACTTTTCCTTTTAACAAATTTACAAATGCTTATGAAAAGAAAATATGAGATTGCATCTGGTTTGTCTGTGGCGCCATTTGTTGCTATAGGGAGACTACTTGGAAAAGGTGATGAGTGGTAAGCTGGTGAAAGATATTAGTAGAGAAACAATAGACAAATTGCTCTCAATGTTGTGATTAACCCTTTAGTGTTCACATCTTGGTTTCTCCCCCTTCTCTGGGAGGCCTAAGCAGACGATAATGATTACATCACCCAGCATCAGCTGCTTTCCCCTCCAAAATATTAGCAAATGTCTCCTTTTTCACAGTGTAAGTAAAATTATTTTTGGGAGCAGGGGGAAGCAACTCACTGAAATGCTATTTTTTTCCTTATTTACTTCTTTAGCAGAACTGAACAATATCCTTTAATAAAAAGGATAATTTGCATGTTCAGCACAAGTCAAACACCATCACATTTATTTCTTCCTGAAAGTGTAGGTAGAGAATGAAGATATTTAAATGAAAAACTCTGCCCCTGATGCCCACTGAGCAGCAAGCTGAAGCATGCAAGCCACTAAGTACTTACTGTAAAGATAAAACTTTATTGAATGCAAAGAGCACCCCTTCAAGAGCCTTTAATAAAGGAAAAAAAAAAAAAGGCCACATAAAGAATGATTTGCAGTTTCCCAATGAACACATCAATTTACTTAATTAAATATTGCTTTCAAAGTTGCAGTCACAATAGCCCTTGTCCCCTGCCAGTTGCAGTAAGAAAGATACATTGAACAAGGGTGTCAGCTGAATACTAGCATTGATGTTAATGCCAACTGTCCAAAGCTTTGCCAAGTTGCTGATGTTTCCAGCAAGGACTCCCTCATTTTCTGCTTCTTTCAAAGCTTTGTCAAAATAATGAAATTCTAGAAGCCAAATTCTGTGCATTTTGCAGAGACATACAAGACCTTATGTTTTCAAACAGAAGAAGATTCATCCAATATCCTGAGGTGTCTTTTTTTAACAGAAATAATTTCAAAGTTATTTTCATTTTCATTGCTGACTACCATATCTTGATCCCATATTTCATTATATTTAAGCTCACTCTGTGAGCTTATATTTTGACTCAGATTAACAATAAAAACCAAATAAAGTCTTTTCTCACCAAAACCACCACTCATCCTCTAAAATGAATTTCCAGCATTCAAATCACTATAACTTTACATCTACTTTTTTTTTCTTGGTTTCTCATTTCAGCACAGGATGTGGAAACTCAGATGCATTCCATTAAGTATTTCTGTAGTTTTGCCTGCACTCTCAATTAACTGCAGTTTACTAGTTTTTAGGAGAAGAAATAACTGTTGTAGTCGTTTTCTTCAAAATCAAGTCAATTTTGAGAAATATTGTCATTCTGCAACTCCTCGGGCATCAGGATCGAAAGGTAAGACCACACAAAGAGAAGTGAGAACAGCGAAGACAAACTTTTTTTTTTTTTTCCCTTTCCTGCTCCACTTTCTCCTTTTTCACTTTCAGCGACAGAGGCATAAAGCAGCAACACGATTTGACCAGTGACACTGGAAGCACCGCAGGATATACACATCTATGGAACCTATTCAGTTACCTCACAGTTAAGTTCAGACTTAATACCACCTTCCACTCCTCTGAAACAGAAATTACATTGATGGCATTTCTCCTGGATGGGTGCCTTAGCCCAGACTCTTGGTGAGGCCAGTCTTGGTCCCTGTAGACTTCTAAGGTGAGATGTATAAATAATCGGTCACAGACACTGCCTAATCACCCTTTGTTGTCAGCTTCATTCCAGAGGCAACTGCATTTAACTCTGACATACTGAAGACGTGCAGCTAAGCTTCACATCTTCTCAGACTTTAGTGAATGGAATTTTGGTGTTTTCCCCTTGAGATTCTCAAAATCTGCTCTTGCACTGTCATTCTGTCCAAAGTCACATGAACAGAGAATGTACACAAGGTACAAAGCTTTGCCCTTCTGAAGTTGTAATCAAGGCTCTTCCTTTTCCTCTTTTTATTTTTTAAGAAATCTTTAGTTAGTCGTACTTTAAGACCTAATACCAGACAAGTGACCTTATTATTTACTTGGGCATGAGCAACATCATTTGATATTGTAAGACCTAATCCATATTTGGAAATTTATATTTTTAGGACACTTGTGACTTTTTAAAGAAAATAGGAGTAGTGACCTCCTAAAAATCATGACATGTCAAGACTGTTTTGTAGTCAATCATATTTTAGTTTAACACAAACACATACTATGTCCAGTAATAACCCAACATTAATAAAAGGAAGTTTAAAAAAGCCCCAAATCTAGTCCCGAATTCCTATGACACAAACACATTTAAAACAGTATTTCCACTCATTTGAAGTAGGAGCTTATCCTCATAGTCTTATTATATGCCTTGGAGTTAGTTTTTTAAGCAAAGTTAGGGACTTCAATTCCAAATGTTTAATCTAAATCCTATGTCAGGATTGGAACAAATGTCACTGTGGTACATAGGCACAGGAGAGGAGAGAAAAAAAATCTGTCACTCTTCAGACAGACTGTCTTCACAAGGAGCAGAGTTCTGAACACCTTGCAAGCCTGGGTTCTGCACTTTAATTAAATTACAAAAGTCATTTTACTCAGAACACAAAAAACAATAACTGAATGTCTTCATGATTCCCTAGTGCATAACTTGCACATTGCATGTTCCTTCCATTGCTTTGTCCAGGACTCCAAAGCCTCAGAGAGACTGTTGCACCATTTCTTGAGGCATTTGTCCCAATATTTCAATGGCAAACCGAATAAGAGGCAAAGAATAAAAGGGACTATAACAGCAGAGGGTGATTCTCTCTGTTGTGTAACATCACAGCTTGAAATTACAATGAAATCAGTCATACAGAAAAAAAAGCAAACTTATAAATCACATTGCATGTAAAAATGCTTCATATTTTTGAAGTACTCCTCATATGCCAGTGAACTTATGAGCCAGTTTCAAGTGACTCCCACGATGAAATTTTGCCCACAGAACCAAAGCAGCTGGATGAACAAACGTGGGAATGAAGGACCAAGTGTTAAGTCTTTGAACTTACAGATGTGAGCTTGGTGCCATCAGCAGTCTGAGCATCATCTGGTAGGTATATTGGGGTCTCTTTACTGCTGTGTTTTTGCCACTTTCCTGCAATGATGACTAACATCTGACTGATACGTTCTTTTACAATGAGAAACAGAAATCATTCTCATCCTGATTGCCCAGCTAACATACCCAGTGCTCAAATCATGTTTTTGCATCTAGAGTTCCATCTATTATTTTCTGCCAGCAACTGAGATTTCTATGTTTCTCTTTTACAAGCAGAAGTCTTTCCATAAGTCACCAAATCTGCTTTTTTTTTTTCCTTTGGCATCTACATACAGCTCAACAGATCCTCACATCTGGCACTGCATAATTTATTCAATCCTGGAAAACTACCCTTCACTGCTTACTGAAACAGAGAAAGACTAATAGTGTTTATTCAGTATAGTGCCATTGGTGACTATAACTTAAAGAGTGTTCATGTGCCCCAAACACTGCTGACATGCAGTCCAACAGCTCAGTGCAACATGCTGGAAGGCAGCAGCTAACTGCACAGTTGTGGAGAAGGAATGCAGTGACTCAGGACAAAAGCCCAGCTCTCCCAGAAAATGCTGTGTGCTCTCGAATGTTTACACTGAGCAGGCAAACCTTTTCTACTTAGCAGTTTCCAAGGACACATCAGATAGACTCATGCCACGGCAGAAGCCAGAATTTTGTTTCTCTTCTTCCAAAGGGTGAAAGGCCTGAATCAACTACTGGTACAGGTCCTGAAATCCCCAGGAGTCTGTAGTTTTTCAAACCTAAAAGCGAGAGGCTTTCAAGGAGCATTGGTGTCTTCACACACACTTTGAAAACAACGAGGAAAAAATCCCTGGCTCTTTCAATATAAGCTGCTCTTAAGACCTCTGCATTGTGCTACAGCTTTTCATTCATTCTTCTTGTTTTTATCAAGAGAGGATGACTAATGTGCTATTGTGATGCACTTTTCTCAGAAATGTGGCCAACTGAGGCTGCTTCCACTCCAGTTCCATGGATGTTTAACATTAAAAAGGAGTGCTCCGGCAGGCAATGGGTAAGTCATTACACCCCTCTTTAAAACAACAGGCCCTGTGCATAAGCCATGCTCTCATGCAAATCTCTCACGCACAGAATGGTGAACTCTTCTCTTCCAGCGTCAGGAAGATTTCAGTAGTCATCCCACGTGTCCCACAGCTGTAAAAGTGGCAGTACTTGAGCCCCACAGGAAGCACAGGGTTTGTCTACAACAGCTTATGGCGGCTGGTGGCATTCCTCAACCCTCTCTCTGCCCTACCAGGTTCTAACAGTTTGGACAGGAAGTCCAGATGGCACAATCATCTTCAAAATCATTCTCCCTATGCCAAGAAATGCTTTTCCAGCTCAGCACAACTTAACCAAGCCTGGGAAGGAATGTAACACTTTATGACACAAAACCAATATATATGACCATAAATACGACCTCAACATGACACCACTGACGTCAGCTGGGTCAGGGTTTTATTCCTCACCCCTAAAGAACTGCTGAATATTCATTTTAGTCCCTAAGATACAAAGACCAAATGACGTCCCAGAGCACAAGTGATAAGGAAGATAGCATTGTTTTGCTATGAGACTGCTTCAAGTAATTCAATGAAAAGCAAACTCTCAATCGCAATTATAGTCAATTATACCACGTTTCTGGCTATCATGTATGAGACCACGTATGAGGCTTTACATAGAACCTACTTCAACAACTTTTACTAAATTTGTTTCAGTTTGAACAAGGCCTTGATTTCCCTAGACTGAATCCTGCCAAGATTTACCTTTGACAGAAAATTGTAACGAGTTTCAACTTTTTAAGCCATGTTCAGCCCAGAATAATGACTTTTTTGGAACACAAAATATGGAAACATATATTTTTAAGATGGCTGGCTATCCCAAAATCCAGCCAGCTTTTTCAACTGATAGTGTAGGTCAGTAAAAATCATTGCAGCACAAGCTGTTAGGTCTCATTTCCCATTTCAAGGCCTACAATTTTCACTTTTTCTGGCAAAGGAATCCTTGTCTTTCCATTTCTATTGGAGAAGACTTGCAGTTTCAAACTCAGCTCTAAAACTGGGTGAGTCAATGCAGAAAAAGTCTTCTTACTTTTGACTGTGACAGTCACGTGGGTCTACAGTTATCTGCACAAAAACGTTATTAAAAGAGCATTTTTGAATAGCAGTACTAGATATTCTTAAATACATTGCTCAGCCACAGTAAATACAATCACTTTATTCATCTCTTTGTGGAAAGACAACACTTATTCATGCCTTATTATCCTAAAAATCCTTTAAGCATGCTTATCATCATTCACTGTGTTTGTGATTTAAAAAAAAGAAAATTTTCTTACCCTACACAAAAGGGAAGAAATGCTTCTCTGAATCATGTTATTAAATTATATGTCTCCATCTTATAAGGATGGCTTATTAATCTACTTACATGTAAAAACCAAGAACAAAATAAATAAAAATGTTAAATTAGATCAAGTTGACTTATTCCCCAGCCCCAAATCAGACATATTTAAGACTTGAAAATATACCGTTTTGTCACAAATGTTTTGAAAATCACAGTCTTCAAAACAGCTGGCATCTAGATGTGTTGCTCAGAAAACTGCAGTATATTTTAAACAACAGAAACAAAAGCTAGAACCCAATTTCAAACATAGAACTAAATTTGTTCTTCCATACTAGAAATTTCCATATGATATTTCACACCTGCTGTAAACCAACATTCTTTTCTCACCTCAGTGAAAATTCCATGAAAGAAGAATGAATAATAAAATCCTTATGACATATAGGTAGAGAACATTTCAGCAGCAGAAAGGGTTTCATTCTAAGTCCCTAGGCTTTAAAATTACAAATTTATAGCAAGATCCTCCTTAATAGTGTGCAGCTGTGTCATGCATTTCTCTGACACTTATTCCATAAAATTTTTTTCTGCAGATGAATAAATCCAGAAATACAAACTTTGATTTTTTTTTTTTTTCCACCGAACAATCTCAATTTGAAGTAGGAAAGTGCTAAGGCATATAGAAACTAGATGCTTATCTGGTTTTGTGTTTGACAGAATTTCACTGACTTCTCTTGTGGCAACACAGAGGAAGTTAAGGACAAATTATTTAATAATGATCTTAGCTAAAGAGACTATATAAATTTGAAAAAGCCTTCACCATGCTTGCTGAACAAACATAAAACTGCTCCCTTCATGGGCTAACACTTGTCTGAAAGAGAATGGTATTGCTGAGGAGAAAAAAAAAAAAAAGGGAATCTGTTTGCTTTATTTCCCGGTATAATTTCATTAAAGAGAATGAAACCATCTCTCTCATCAAGACTATTTGACATAGCTCCCACTGCAAACAATCCTATGTAGGGCAGGTGAAAAGGTGGGCATTGCATTAAACTGTGAAAAAAATGCTAATTGTCCTGCTTTTTCTTCTCCATGACTGACTTGCTACACAGCAATTTTCTAATGCTCTGGCTAACAATAGCAGACAGGAAGAGTGCTGTTCAGCCTAGTTATGTTTAGGAAGAGGAGCACTGACTTCCCACAATTACTCTTTGAATATAGCATCAAGCCAAAGGAGCAGCAGGGGAAACAATGATGGCTTCCATGTGTGTAAGAATATTGTTTCTCTCCTTTGATGAGCTTGTCATTAGACAATCCCATAACATAAAGGAGACTTTCGGAGAAAAGAAAAACATTGATCTGTATCTAGTGAATAAAAGCAAAATTACAGAACAGTTGTGCCACATTTATCACCATGGAATAATTTCTCTCAAAGAGTTCCTTATTGCTTACAGACAGAAATTTAGGTAGCAAATCAGAAAACTGGAGACTGGAGAAGGGAAATTCTATAGGTATTTCTTGAACTGGTCTTGGCACTTGTAGACCCCATACTTAACACTGGTTCAGCAACCCACCAACACTACCCAGGATCCATCTCGTGCCATACCAGGGGACAGAATGAGTGTAGCATGCTGTCCTACCTCCAGCAGAGCAGCAGGGAAAGGAAGGGATGGGCCCCTTTTCTCAAAGGTAAGCAAGCAGATCAGCTCAGCTATAATCCTGAGCCACAGCACCCAGCAGCTTCTGCCCTCTCTGCCACAATACAGACTGCTGGCTGAAGAAAAAGAAACAAAACCAAAAAACAACCCAAATAACAATAAATAACAAACCAACAAGGAATTTACATTTCCCCACCAGATATTCAATATATTGTTTTCATGTTGTGCTTATTGGGACTATGACCACAAAGCAGGTATCTGAGATGTGGATGACCAAGAGAGAAGGAATCAACAGCAGACAAGAGCTCTTTCATTGACATACTGACTAGATTTTGAGACATTTAGGCTAAATTTTGTATTTCTTACACACTTCTTACAGGACTGCAGATTGCATGTGATCTAATAACTTCTCTATTTTCTGCATAATTTTCTTGTCTAACAACAATATGAGCTCTTGTGTGTTAATACAAACTTTCCAGGGCAGAGTTTTCCTGTCACTAGATTTATAGGGCAAGTGAGCTTATCTTTGGTGCATAAAAGCAATAATAATAGGGTTGAGAGGAAACATCAGAAGGGAAAGAATAAGGAAGTAGGTTTTAACTCCATTCCTTTAAGTAGAAATGAGCTTTTAAAATTTTATTCCGTGTATTACATCTGCAGTCCATAACCCCAAAAAACATGCAGTCTAGTATACGCAACTTCTGTTAAGTAATACCTATGCACACAAACAAGAACACTGTCCTTCTAAAGCAACACATCTGTTCCTTTACTGTATTTCCCATCCAAAGAGATAATTCAGTTTATGAAACCAGAGCACTAACGAAAACCAATATATTGACTAGTGAGATGCAAGCCCAAACAGATTGCACAACACGGAGAGTGGAGTTAAGCAATGGTGACGCACAGACTGCACAACACAAAAAAGGGGCAGGTCATAACACACAAATACACTCGTATGTACGTGGGGACTGGGAATAACTATCAAGCATTCCCATGTTTGTTCTTACTTTACATTTTTTGGACTTTGCACCCAAGCACTTTGATGTTTATTACTTTATTGGTTTTATCAGTTATGAAATGAACTAATCAGTCTGCAACAGTTAGGATCTGTTATTTTAACCAATCTTCATGAGAACTGCAAACAGAAAATCCAAACTCCACAGCTGAACTGTAATGGCATTGCATATAAATAAGCATAGACTCATTCATGTGACAAACAGTACACTCATACCAAAGTATGTCAGGAAGTCAAGCTGTCCTTACTTACAGCACATGACAACTGGGCCCTATTGGGTTTCCTCCTGACTGTATTTCTCCAGCAGTGGGGCAGAGTGAACATTGGAAGGAGAGGAAGAGATCTATCAGATCTCTATCTGATAGAGATACAGGCATGTGTAAGTTGATTAATGGTGAATGACCAGTGCATGATTGATACATTCCAGACTCTCTGGCCTTTTGATGTTGCTTGTAAGAATGAAGGCATCTATTTGTGTCTTTAAAATTGCAATAAAAGCACTAAATTTGAGTTGCTTCTCTCAATGCATTTAAGAGCAGAAGGCTGAAAGGTTCAAAGTAACCAGCTTTTCTTCCAGAGATCCAAGGTTAAACAAATAAAGTTCCTCGAGTTTCAATTAGCTATTATCTGCAATGAAAAAAGGCAACAACCATATAACAATAAATATGGCAGCATAAAAGCAACCAGACTGAAGAAACTGAAAAAGCTTATCGAGCTGAAGGGAGGAGAGCAATGTCTGGTCAATATCAGCTCCAATCCATGAAAGAGATCTTCATCCATTGCTTTTCCTTTCTTGTCCCTTTGCCTAGTATATTACTGGTGTACACAGTGCCCTAGATTCCAGTGAGGAGGATAAAACAGATTCCAAGCTGAGGTACAGAAAATTTAAAGTCTTGTGTTTACATTATGGAAGATTCAGGCAAGATTATAGCATGACATTGCCACTACCAGTAGCACTTCACTTTTTCCTGCAAGCATCTCCAAACCTTTCACAGACACCTTTGCATGAACCAACGAGGCAGGCAAATTTTATCACTCCTCTTTATTCAGAGAGGAAGAAAGACCAATTCAGAATTAAGCCTAAAAAACCCCATATCACCCAGATCTCCTGAATCCCAAAGTCTCAGCAGAACTTCAGCAGTGTTGTAGAGATCTGGATCTGAGAGCAAAAGGAAAAGTTCTGGCACCCACCCATAATAGGCTATGCTGAGGGAAGCAGACGAAGCAGAACAGGAAAACTGCCCAGGAGATGCTGTATAAACACAGTTACCAAGGGCTTATGTGAGGACAAGGAAGAGCTACAGAACACTTTAGAGCCTCAAGTCTCCCAGCACATCCAGGAAAATTCAGCAGCTCGGCAGGTGTGAGCCACTTTTGCAGGCACACGGACTCAGCTCAGAAAACTGATGCAGTGAGAGACAGAGCCCTGCTGCACCATCCCTCTGTGGGACTGAGAGTAAGAGCTGCAGCTGATGATCCCATCACAGCCAGGAAAAGAAACAAACACAAACTAAACTTGTACTTCTTGTGTAGACAGGACTTCGCAAACAGTCCAGAGCCTAAGCCCAGTGACGTTCGAGTTTAAGCCTAATCTCACAGCTTTTGGAGGCCACTCAATACAGATGGTTTAATTCTTTTAGCTCATTACTTATTTTGAAGGTGAAAAATATGGTTTTCTAAGTCTCCTTAAAATTGTATCTATAACTTGTTCAGTCTTGCAGACAGTTCCTGGGCAGACTTGCATACTTGACATCCATCCACTGAGGATTTTAAAATATCCTCATTGCCAAGGGGCTTGTGAACAGTGACAAAGAGTCTGTAATCTTTAATACTGACTGAAACATGAAAAGCCATTCATTATCCAGTTACAAAATCTGTCAAATCTACAAACTTCCACAAGTTTCTTTCTTTTAAGAGCTGACAGAATTCACTCGATTGGGATGACTGCAAACAGTTGGCTCCCCATTGCTCCAAGAGTTAATCATTAGGCCATTACCAGTAAGGCTCAAAATGCTGAAAGCAGAGAGAGAGACAGTTTTTTGTCAGAGGTCTGGGAAAAAGACTCAACACAAAGTCCAAGCCCATCAGCACAGGAAGGTGAAAAAACCTAATCCATTCCCACTGAGATGGCCTCCAATATACAAAATAGTTTCTAATCTGCTTGCGAACTATTTTAAATTCCATTTTAATAGGTGCTAAGTGCATGCAAACAGAAATAATTAAGACGATCAATCTGCAAGGAGGAAAGCACATAAAAAGAACATGAGTACTTCAAAGGGTTAAGTAATCAGAGTAGTAGTTATTAATTACATTATAATTATTAATTATAATGTAAGAGATCTCAGGTGGTTCTTTTGCAAGGAGCTTAAAAGAATTTCTAGACACTGCATTAAGTTAAGCAACAGGAAGACATTCTTGAAAGAGCTTTTGAGTAGCAAAAATACTTCTTGCCACAGAATATCAAAATTCCAACAACATATTTAACTGTCTCAATAAGATATGTTATGACTGAACATTAACAAATCTGAAGAAGAGGAAATATTCTGTAATGAAGATCTTCATTATTTGGGTTTTCATTATTCATCCTGGTATTTGTTAAACTGGAGATTATGTGCATACATTTATAGATGCATAAAGTTACGTTCTATATTAAATATTTATATACAGAAATGCACAAATATATATAACATTTTAATCTCTAGAGTTTTTCTGGGACAAAAAAAAGTCTTTTTTCCCACCAGTTATATTCTCGAATATTCTCAGAGGCAAACACTGTAGTTGCTGGCTGTAGACAGGTAATTAAGAATCAGATTTAAGAACTGTCCAAAAGTCATTCAGAGCCAGTGGCAGCAGGGAGAGCAAAGTCTGCCTCAGCTTTGCTTTCAAGGTGCAGGAACCCACAATGAACTCTGCTGCGCGGTGCCAGAGGTGACGTGTTTGTGTCACGCTGACCTGGCGCTGTGCAGACCCTGGGGCACGAGGGGCAGTTGGGCAAACATCGCCACTGCCCCTAGCGCTGGAGGGGGCACAGGCCAGGGGCAGGAGGAGGCTGCTGCTCACAGACAGCACACTAGGACTGATTTCACATGGAGAATGCAAGATTAAGGCATGCTGCCTGCCTCCTGAACAGTTTTTAAATCTCTTTTGAATTCTTTTGCTTGATGAATATCCTTACTAACATGGCCTAGGTAGCTGTGTCACTTTTGTGATCATCTTCTGTGTGCCTCAGCCTTTAAGGTCCTGGTAATACTGCTTTTTGAAGGTCCAGTTCCATAACCAGTGGGATGTGAGCAAAGTTATGCTTCCTAAAATCTTTTTTCTACTCTACGCTGCCTCTTTGTCTGCATTAGAAAGTATCTTAGCTGTAAGTTGTGCATCTATTCTTTTTCAATGACTAAAAAACCCCAAATAATTTTGAAAAATATGGAAGAGAAAAATAACTCGACTAGTAGCATGTGGCCTATATTCTGCATTTAAACATTGCCAAGCATTTTATTTCATTGAATTTTAGCATGTTTGAGTCCACTGGGAAACTTGCCTCGATAGCTTAAAGACATGGGCAGCTTATCTGCTTGGGCCCAAGAGGGGTCCTCAAAATATTCAAGCTCTATGCAGATGGAGTTGCATCAGAAGTATTTTCTCCACTTCATATAATAAAGAAAAAATAACAGGAAAATGACACTTTTACATATTCATCTGCAACTTCAGCTTTTTGTCTCATGAGGTCACAAAACCACACAACATGCTTATATCACTGCCAAAATTCAAAAACTATAAATAGATCTATAATCTTTTGCTTCAGACTAAAATATGGGATTCTTTTTCAAAAGACAGAAAAGAAAATGGAAAATTTATTACTCAAAAGTAAACAAAGTCCCTTCTATACAAGCATTGTAGCACATATGTTCAGTAGTCCAAAATGTGATGTCAAAAAAGAAAACAACCCAGAGAATTATGATTTTTTGGGTGAGGATATAAGCAGCAGGAACAGATGAGCATTTAAAAATAAAGAACCTATTATATTCAAATGAAACAAAGAATGAGGAGAAAAAAATAATAAGCTACAAAAATATATCTCTCAGCGAAGCTGTTTTGAGACTGAATGTTTCCCCCATGAGATTCTCAGGAAACACCAGGCACCCTCCAGGTTTAAAGCTTTCATCCCTGGGCTCTGAGCTATATTGGTTTCCTGTATAAAAGGAATCGAGACGAGAAGAAAACATTTGACCGACTGCCCCAGCAATCATACAATGTTTTATACATTGTGGAGTGCTGCCTAACACAACAAACCGAGTATTGTTACAGAGGACTCAAAGAGTCCAACCAATTATGTCCCTTCAGGGGTACAGCTAAACTCGCCTTTGATCACCAGCTCTAACTACCAGCAGTAAAGCAAACACAAATCTGCAGACAGCATCAATAAACCTTGCAGTGAGAGTGAGCACAGATACTCTGTGCCCAGTTGGATTTTTTCCCCCCCTTCCCTAAATCACCATCCAAATTATCTACTGGTTGTCTACTCTATCATACAGACTCAAAGCAAATGAAGAGTAGCTTTACTTACTTTTTTAAGCCATCAAGCAGTTGTTTTTTTTTTTTTTTCTGCAAAGAAGTACACTTCAGCAGAATTCTTAACCACGGTAAAATTCAGTGTCCTAATTACGTGGAATTCATCTGTGCCTTTATTAAACTCTGTTTTTACGCACACAAAGATGTAATACACGTATTCATGATCAAAGAGTTTGTAGAAACACTCTTCTTTCCACTTCACTATTTGTTTACTGTGTGGACTCTTTCCTCAAGATTTTCCTGCTAAACACAAGCTAAGCACTCCTGATTTGCTGGTGATTCGTGCTACTACTTTGCTATGATCTCACAGCCCAGGATTTAATCAGTGAAGAGGTCTGGGCTGAGTGGGTGCCAGGTATTGCTCACCCAGCACTGTAACTTGGGCTTTTTATTCCCACAGTGCACAAGTTCAACAAAACAGACCTCCCATACCCAAGAAGCACATAGTGTCTTCAGCTCAAAGGCATAGCTTCAGCAGAAAACCACTGTAGTTTTCCTCATGCAGAACAGACAGGTTAAAGGCATAGATCTGAACAAAAGATTAGGAAAGGCAGTCTGATCCCGCAGTTAAGCCTGGGACCCAGAAATCCTGGCTCTGCCTGTGGCAGAGCCTGTGCTGCTGGTGGCACCACACATAATCACACTGGCCTCAAGCCCTGGAAATATGCTGGGCCTGAATGCCCTTGAAATCACTTAAAGTCCAGCAAAGAACTTTTGAGGGTTTGGGCCTCTTTTTCTTCATGCTGCAAAAACCAACTGTGTACTGAAAGATAATAACATTTCCCTCTCTCACCAAGTGAACACCCCCTGCTAGAGGGACACGCAGCATACCTGCTCAGGCCATGTGCTGGACCTCTTCAAAGAGACATGAATGCAAATATTGGGTTTCACATCAGCCTTGTGCTGCACTTCTAGCAGTAAAAGCATGGGATTGGAATCCTACAGAAGAATTAAATAAAATCAAATTCTGTCATCTTTTTGTCTGTGGAAAGATATTTCTTAGTAACTGGTGGATGCTAACTGGGTTTTATGCCTACTGTCTGCTTTGTCTGGCACATGATTCAGCTCCTGCCACTGCATGAATTGTTCAACTGATTTAGCTGTGTCTCCCTAACTGGCAGGCCCAGTCCTCTCTTCCCTTCCAGCTCTGCTGGTTTAAACACCTCGAAGTGCCTTTCACTTGGGAGAAGCCCTGCATCCATGGCTGGCTGGCAAGAACCCTGTCTTTCATGTGTAAATAAAGGCAAGACAATGCTTTTTGAATCACATTTCCCAGAAAATAAAGATCTAATAAAAATTTCCCACATTCACTTCAGGTAAAAAGTTACATATTATTACTTAAAGCTGTAATAATCATGCTGATCCAAAATTTAGGGTGGGAGAATCTGGAGGAAAGAGAGATAGTTGTTACTTGCAGTACAGTAAAACACAACTTGGATTCAGTTTCCAGCTTACTATAAACTTCACATATGTTCTCACCACATCTTCCCAGTACTCTTGTTCATTTTGCACATGATCCAGACGATATGGCATTTTTTTCTCTCATCATTTGTCTGCCTTATCTATTCAAAATATAATTTGGAGAATAAGAAATTTCTTTTGCTTTGATGATCTACAGCCCTTAACACAAGAAGAACTTTGTGAAAAACATTACTGTAGTACAGCCACAGCGTTTTGCTTTAGTAGTACTACTTACATCTGGATGAAAAGGTAATGCATGCCAAATAAGTAGTAAAAGCCAAAACACATGGGTGTTAGCCAAAAATTCAACTCAAGATTTGTAATTTACAATCTGTTAAACTCGTGCTTTTATGATTTTAAAAAATAGTCTACATAACTTCTAAGCAACACCCCACAAGAAAAGAAGAAAATAAGCACCAAGGAGAGAAAAGTCAAAGAAACATCAACCATAGAATGAAAACTGCATAGAAATCATAAAAAAGCCCTTATGTAGAAATAGAGTGTGTAAAATACAGTATTTACAGCAATTAAAGCTGGATTTAAATAATTACCTCCCCATAATAAATTGGGAACCTAGTAGATGTGTGAGCAAAACACAAGATGAAGTTGCATCTAATATGGTGATTCACACTTAGTCAGAAAATCTGGTTGCTACTGTATTAGTTGATGTCAGACTGCATTTTATTCAAACCAATAAAATCTTTTGTGTGGTCTCTTGACCCCACTAATTGTCTAATTTACATTTAAGACAATAATGTTGCTTAGTAATTTTAAAAGGAAGTGTTCCCACCCTGGAGTGTTATCCCTGCATCTCTTCTGAAGAAACTTTAAACTGGTGAATGCTGCAAGTGAATGGGAGTTCCCTGCATCTCAGTTTGTAATTCTCTCTCTTAACTGGTAAGGCTTTACATACTAATTCTATCTGGTATGCTCAGAGAAGGCAAAATCTGGAGTTATTCTGATTTACCCCATCCTGTGGAGGTTAGAGGAAAAAGTAAAATTCTCTCCTAAGCAGGCTCAAAGGATGCAGTATGCAGTCCAACAATGTGCAGACTTAACAACTTTTAAGGACCTTACATTTAAAAGAGTAAACCCATCTTGATATTCTGGCCTTCAGATGTCAGTACAGAACTCAAACAGAGGCTCAGAGAGCTGTGCAGCATCTTAGGCCCAAAACTTACTGTACTAGAAGCAGGAACTGCATGGCTTGAGAGAAAAACCATTATGCCTTAAGAAATTATTCCATCTTTTCTGCAATAATAAGCAAAAGTGCTGGAAAATGCTAAATGATCTACAAAAGAAGCTGTCTCTACCTATCTTCTTCTGCTGTGGCATGAAGGGAGAACTTAGGCAGCTAAACACAGAAGTCAGTAGGTTGGTTTCTCAACACTGTATTTTCATTCCTGTCACTAAAGACAGTTTGTGTTGAGTTTGTTTTGTATATAACACAGCCATTTTTGCTAAACACCAAGCAGGTATAAAACCAACTCAGAATGAGGTAGACCCCACTAGATACCATGTTTGGTGAGTACTACCCCACCAATAGGCAGTCCACCAGCTGAGGGCACTTCCATCTGGAGTCTCTGTGTGTGCATACAAGCTGAAGGCAGAAGCTGTTTCACGCCAGAGGGTGCATCAGGAATTACCAGTATCATGGGTTTTCATAATTCTGTTAAAAGAGTCCTGTTTTGCTACCCATTTTCCCTGCGTGCAAAGCCACACCACAGTCCAGTACCACATTCCTTACATCAGTGTGACTTTGTGGAGGGATGTGTATAAATAAAATTGGATTGGATCTGCAGATCTGAGCTGATTAGAAAAAAAAAAAAAAAAGTTTTGCTGCTGGATATTTTTGTGTGTGGAGATGTTTAACCTGGATCATTTCAGTGTAGACCCACAAACAGTTGCATCAGCACAACAAAGCAGCAAAAAACTGGCAGCAGAAACAGGCATGAGCAGCAGGAGTAGGAAACAGGAATTCCTTAGTTTGTCTTGCGTCAAATCCAATTTATGTAACATCTAATTACATCTTTAGATTTTCCAAATGGGGGAAGGAAACAATCCCTAGTTCTTAAGACAAGATCTGATGCAAATTATTTTATATTGCTTGTACTTACACAAGAAACAAGACAAGGACATACTGCATTCTCTTTCTAGTTCTGTTCTAAGCTGAGCTAAGGGAATTGTTCCCTAAATGATTGCTGGGATCGAACTGATCACAACTGATTAAATCCTCTCAAACTTGCCAATTCCTCAAACATTTCCAGTTTTTTCTCCCAAATGACACTGTGTTCATCCAGCAGTAAACGACACTAAGGCACCTGCAGTAGCTGATGCAGTGTGGCCCTCAACGGATGACACACTGAGATGTGTGACCATGATCCTCACAAAAAGAAGGCAGCAGTAAACCCCTTTAAAGCTTGTAGTTCACTCATTTGGCTTTTAAATGGTAGAGCAATAAAGGATTGACAATAATGGTTAAAAAGTATACCAGCCCCTGCTGCTCTCCCTTTCTCCACCGTGTTGCTGCCCAGTTGTAGGGTCTACATATCTCTGCTTTTCAACTGCACTTCACAGCCCAGGGTAATACTAAAATAAGCAGTGGCTAGGTTAAAATGCCAGGCACTAGGCAGTGGTGGCAGAAAACCTGATGGATACACATATTCATTCATTCATTCATACTTCTACCACAGAGCAATGTTTCAGCAAGCAGGAAATGCCCAATGACAGATAAATCCAACCAAAAAAACCTTTCATGTCTCTGAATGAAGACACAGAGCTAAACCTGAAGCTATGTGTAGAGGAATACTTCCTTCCATTTGTAGAATATAACTAAGAACACACCTCAACTCCTGGAAGTACTACTAAGAGCAGATCATAGCATGGAAGTGCCTTTTATATGGCACCATACAGTTTCTATCCCTATAGCTGCAGCTTTTCAACAACTAACAGCCCAGATAATAAAAGACTGGGTCACATCTCACTTAAAATAATTGTAACATAGCTCAGCTTACACTGGCTGATAATGTTATGAACGCTGGAGGAAAGATAAGTATGAAGAAACTATTCTCTTTATCTCAGATACAAGAAATAAGGAACATTCGGTGATTTATTAGGAGAACACTAAACAACATTTGGTAAGACAACAGCTCAGTGCCATGGCTTGTTGCAGAGGCATTCAAGACAAGACTGGCTGTTCAGATGAACTCTTGTAGGATAAATCCCTTGCTAACTGTTGATCTGGAGAAAACCTACAATGGAGCAGTCTGGTTTCCCTAAGCTGTGCAGGTGTATCTCATAGGGCGGCATTATACATGCCCTATTTCCTGCATCCTTTCTAAAACTACTGCACTCTTGCACAGAGAGGGCAAGAGAGGTGAGAGGCACTTCTCATCAGGAACAGTGTGACTGTCTTGAGTGAAGCACATTTATATTGTCATTGATTGTGTTTGTCACGTCCACGGAGACTGCAAACACCCTGCAGTTTTCTTCCACTGTGCACATAGAGCTAAGCACAGCAGTGCTGCAATCACAACTGAAAGCTCCTGATATTGCTGCAGGACAAACATGGAAATATTAACAATTAGTGACTTAGATAAAGCTCACATTTATAAATTCCCTATCTAAATCACTGAGGTCATATGCAGCATAAATGCTTTGAACACATAGCTAGAGCTCTTCCTTCTCTCTAGGATACGTGTTCTCACTCTCTCCCATGGACCAACACTTACACTAATTAAGTGACCTCCTGGGGAGGCAGGCACACACAGCTTGCTCCTTCTTTTACAAGTTACTTTTTGGCTGGATCAGCTCCCTGAAACAGTGCAGTAGCGTCACTTCAGCAACGTAGCAAAAGCAGTGGTCATCATGTATGACAGCAGATGGGAGGGAAGGCAAGGATGAGACTGATGCATAACCTGACCTGGAGCCTATCCTGAATCTTGGCTAAAAAAGGCTATGGGCACCACAAACCTGAGGGGTTTTCTAAGTCACAGAACTGCACAGTCCCAGCCACAGCGACTGTCATCCTGAACTCCTCTGCAAAGATTCAGAGGAGGCTCCATAAGGTTGTGGAGAGCTAAGCAGATCAGTGTCCCAGTTGGACATACACTTGGCAGACTGAGGCAACCCCGGGCATTTACAAAGACAACAGCAACTGCCATAAATTAACTACTCTGCATAGGAGTCCTCCTTCCAAACATCAAACAGGGGACACTAACTTTGGCCCCTAAAAATTAGATGCAGTCGAGTCTTCTCTGACAACTCCATCATTTCAAATGCTGCTTCTTCACATGAGGGACTGTGCCTGTGGGGTCTGGGGGCAGCAGCCAGCTGGAAGTAATTGCTGTGTGCTGTTCAGATGTTCATATTGTGTACCCAACTGATCAGCAAGACACTGAGGGAAAATTATTTTTCCCAGACATCTTTGGCAATTTATATTACTGCCAAGTGTACTCCAGGCTCAAAATACAACTGTCTAGCCTGCAAAGCCTTCCCGTGGACTTAGGACACCAGTAACCAAAAAGAAAACTGGATATGATTTTACCAGCAGACTGCTCTGCTGAGATAAACTTTTCATTTTTTTACATATACAGAAATAATTTGGTTCTCAAAATGCACCTTCTAGCAAAAATAGCTGTCAAGTAGACAGCAATGAAAAGCTATAAGTAACACCAAGCTATGATTTACATTCACCAGAACAGTTGGAGTTGCTTAAAGATAGGCTCCAGCACAAGGAATTCTTCCTTCAAACAGAATTGAACCCAAGTAACACCTCAGGCGGTGAGAAAAATTTGCCCAAAACGTTGCCAAAACAGCCCCATGATCAAAACAATGGGGGCTAAGTCTCTCAGGACAAAAGGTACCTTTGCTCCAGGTAGTCTGTCCAAGCAGTCCCCCCATAATGGGCAGCAGAAAGCACAAGGTTCAGCAGGCACTCCAGAGATGGGGAACTCATCGAGGTCAACAGCAAAGGGTGGCAATGGCTTTCTCCAGGGCACCTCTTGAACCATCCACCCATATAACTTTAACCTAGCTTTCTATTTAAAATTATTTACATTTGTTTTACTTGCTAATGAACCTACCAAAAGAGGACTGTAGACCCTAGGAGGATTCCCCAGCTGACTTGGTCTTGGGCCTTTTTCTGGCTTCAGGGAGAAAAAGCACAGGGTTTGGCCATCACATGCATTTCAACAGCTATGGATCACACAGTTTCATATCACAGAAATTCTTCCAAATACTTAAAATATTCCCCTTCAAACCACTCAAGTTTCATTTTTCTCATGAAAAAAAAAATATTAAAAATAAAAGGCATGTTTCTTCAAACCAAAACACTGTCAGATCAGACACTGGCACAAGTTCAGACCTAACGTTTGTGAGGCTAGATCAAAGCAGAACCCCTGAACTAAAAGACAAGGAATGAACAGGTCTGAATCTCCATGCTGTGGTTTTTTTTGAAAACCAGTGTTTTTCCTACTGTGTACATTATTTAAAGGTAATGGGTAAGGCATTTCCCAATGTAACAGGAGGGTGCAGGAGTGCAGCATGCCCAGGAATCAAATTCAAGCAGAACAGACCACCAAGATGAGAGGCAACAAGAAAGGCACAGATGGAAGTAGTGTAAAGTGAATGCTGAGAGCTGGAGGGAAAGTTCTCTGCAAGGATTACAGTGCCTCAGAATGAGTGCTGGGAGCCTTGAGCAAGTGGCTGTTGGCCTGTAAGCAAAACCCTGTTTTACTACTTGAACAATTTGAAAAGAGCTCCCTCTTCTATGTCCCTGAAGACTACCTGCCCACTACTCACTCTGCACTTCTTCCCTCTGCCACCTCCTGTGTGTAACACCAGTACAGTGCTACGAAATGCAGCACAGGGACAGAGCTTGCTGAGACCTACTCAGGCATTTTAAATCATAGTTCTGTCTGAAGCTGTTCAGAGCACATTAAACATGCAGTTGTAAAAACACCTGGGGTAAAATCCCAGCCCTGTCACATCAACAGCTCCCATGTTCAAAAGCTCACTGGAGCTTTGCACAAAAAGAGGATCATGCACACATTTTTTGGCTGTATACAGAAAAATAAGGAAATTTATTTCAGCCTATGGCCCCCATATGATTGGTCTCTGTCCCAAACCATGGACAGATAACATCCAGAAAAACATCAGGGGATTGAGACACTCAGGTCAACAAGCTGGCCTCCACCAGAACAGGGGAAAGATTGACAACTGAGACCTGTTGACACTCAGTTGTCAGCTTCATATTATCTCTTTTAATATCATTTGAATACTGTTCTGCTGCCAAAAATATGTGGAAATTTCAGAGACTGAGGGCCTTGCAGCAAGGTCAAACTCGTGTACAAAGTCAAATGTGATGCTGAGCACTGGGAATTACAGCCCACTGGTATGGGGCAATCTGTCAGCCACTCACAGGGTCAGGGACTCTCACCCCAGTGGGACCTGTGGGAATTCCCAGTGCTCAGGATCAACTTCTCTGGAGACAACAAAATCAAACACCATATTGAACCATCACTCCACCATGGTCCTACTCATTTCAAGAATTTATTTCTTGGGTCAGCAAAAGTGAAGAAATCTTAATCTGTGAGGACTATGAGGGGGGAAAAATACGTTTTTGTCCTTTCTGTTGTACGCCTTTGCAATTTGCTTTCCTCCCGTAGAAATCCAAGGGTCACAGCCTAACCAGCACATAGACCTAGGAAAAGGTGATTCAAAAGTGCTCTTTATTTAGTTTACCTGAGCTCAAACAAAAGAGCAGCAAAGGACAACAGATCATTTGGCATCTGGGAAAAGGTATAAAGAAATGCTGAAGGGTCCCCATCAGGGCTGTCATTCTAAAGGCCTCTCAAAAGATGCTGAAGAAATACTTCATGACACTTGGAAAAGAATATCATTATATATAGTGCGTTTTACGACAAATCTTAGTTAAGAAAATATGCCAGAGTCAACAGTCCCATTGGGCTCTATGTTCAGATTTTGTGGATGCTTCCAATTCAATACAGATTTACCCGATTCCCAGCTTCAAGATACACCAATATTTCAGGAGATCTTAAATGTGGAGATTAGGTGGCCTATACCTGTGTAACTTGGCTAGACCTATCATCAACCCCTTGGCAAAAATACAAACAAACCACATGTTTGCACCACACTTGCCTTACCCTACAATGTCACCAATCGAGGATGAAAGCATGCCAGATATTTCCATCCAGCTGCTAAATCAGAACCATTTTGCTTATAGAAAATCTGCCAACTACAAAAATAGCTTAATTCCAGGTGATTAGTGGTGGGTTGGGTGGACCAATAGGGCATCAGTACTGCTGTCCACACAAAACCACCGTGTTTTAGCCAAGAACATTTAAAAAAGAAAAATCCTGGATGACATACGAGGAAGACCTATTTTCTGTGCATGATCCACTAAATGTACTGCTCCAGCTGATCTGAATTATATCTTGCATTTGCAGATTTATTTCAAAGGGCATTTATGAGTAAAAGAAGAAAACCCTGAAATAAGAGTCTTCACTAGTTCTACTGTGAATAAGGGCTGTTCTTTTTATTGAGATAAGGAGAAATCACCATACTAACATGGTGTGTGAAATAATGTGTGAAAGCTAAAAGCCAGCTCTGGCAAGAGCAGAACTCTTGCTAAGAATTGACAAACTTTTCAAATGTGACTAAACTGGGGCAAGGCCCAAGGTTTTCTAAAGCCACAGGAGTATCTGAATGATCCTGAATATATCAAGATAACTCTACAGTGTCCGGCTCCTTCTGATTACTATACCCTAAACACTTCAGCTATACCAATAAAAGCTACAACTAAGTTGAAAGAGTATTAAAGATGGGCTGGGTTTATCAAAATGAACAAAAATGCATGTTTATTTTCTGAAGTTTAAGCGCTATCCCTTGAAGTGTAACCATTGCAAAAATGCATAGCTCATTCCTTCTCCAACACAGTCTTGGCAGAGAGAGTTTTGTGTGATGTTCTCTTTCAGCAGGAAAGCTACTAGCTGGTTGACAGGTGACCCCACAACATGTGAAGTGCCATTTCACAGCCTTCAATGGCAAGTTACTACCAATAAGCCTGGTTCAGCCAGCTAGGTCTAACTCCAGCACACAGACTGCCCTGTCACAGTTCTGCTGCACTGTACCAGAGCCTTTCCAAGGAAAGGTGGAGTCCTGTACCTGTCTCTGCAGCCAACCCAGAGCTGAAGCACTTTCACCTCTTCTGCCAAAGACCACACCATTGCAAATGAAGCCCAGGGTCACCTCTGTGCAAAGCCTGTCAATAACACCAACTGCAAGCTGAGAAGGGGTGGAAGTGGTGTCCCACTCACATCTGAATTTGCACAGTTTGCTCTCTACAGAATTTTACTATTTAAAAAATGGTTTGACCTTACATTGTGAGCAACAAAAACCTTACAGGTAAGGAGCAATATGTTTATTCTCTGTTAGCTTTAGCTACACATACCAAATGAAAGAGGACAACAACAAAAAAAAAAAAGGCTTGCAAGTTGAGGATGAAAGGACAGTAGAAAAAGACATGAGGGTAAAAATCTTAAATTTCTAACCTTCCTCTTTTAGTAAAGGAAAATTTTAACTCATACTGCTTATTACTCCTGATTGTTCAGACTCACTGAGCCTGTGAACACACTATGAAATGAAAACTTTCTTCTTCATACTTTCAATGAATTAGAACATAATACTCTGCCCAGATTCTTGAGTCACCTTCTGACATAAAGGTCTCAGCCTTAACCTCTAGAACAACACAGCTAAAAAGAACTTGGATAGCTGATATGAAACAGAGCATTCAAAAATGTTTGTGACATGAACCTTAATAAAGCCGTGATAAAAATGGTGTTCAAAACCAAAATAAATGCCCTGAAATACTCTGAAAACTCAATCTAAGGAAATTAATCTGTGATTTAAAAAATTTCATCATATTCTACAAAAACAGTGTTTCTTCTTTGGGAAGACAGTGGTTTTATAATGATTGTTGGGAGACTGGGTATAAGTCTCCCTTCATCTTGATTACTTATTACACACACACACTCTCCCCACCAGCAAGTTCTGATACAGCCTTTACTTTTACATTCCGGGAGTGACTTGCAGCAGCATTTTCACCCATGTGGCCAACATTTATCATGTGTGCTTTGCTCTGTCTCCAAATTAATTTGGGAGTCCTGTGTGTGCACTGGGATCTCTTGCTTCAGCACACATGCCATTTGCTGTTTATGATAATGGCAGGCAATGGTGCAGCTTCTACTAAAAGAAGTTCCTGTTTCATGGTCCTGTACTAAGAGCCCCCTGGGGAAGTTACATGTCAGAGCTGAGTCACTCTCATAGTTCATCCACTGCCAAAAGTAGCACATCCCATGCTTCAGCCCTGCCCTTTCTTCTCTCCATCCCAGCCATGCTAGCACACCCTTTCTCCTGCATCAAACTAATGTTCATTAGAGCCTTCACTGAGCTGATTCAGTTCATTAACCCAGGAGCAAACAATTCACTTTTTTGTCATGTTCATTTTCTTCCAGGCCAGCGGGTTGAATCTGTATCACGCAGGGCCCGACTAGCGCTAGACATGCTGCCAGCCAGGGGCAATCGCCAGCCAGGGGCAGGGGAGAGGAGCCATAAGAGCAGGTCAGGGCCCTGGATATCCCAGCACAAAAAGAGATGATCAGCTGTAACACTTTACCCCAATCAGTTTCACCCTGAGGGAAAGCAGTTTCTTTACAGCCAAAGAGTGAAACCGTTGCAGCTCTTCTCCTTGAGCTCTCAGCAGTATGCCATGAACACCTAGCCCAGTAAGGAAAGGCCCTGACAACCAACAGGGACACTCTGAACCTTATCTAACACCCTATGGACGGCCAAGGCAAAAAGTAAGTTTGATGCATTCACTGTAGTTGCTGGTGGTGGAGAAATGCACGCTGCAGCTTTCTGTGCTTGCCCATGGCTAACAGTTTTAAGATTGTACTGAGTGGGAATTTCACCACCTGCAACCAGGTGGGGTTTTTTGGGAAAAAAAAATAAACCCAAAACAAGTCTGCACTGAGTGGGAGATAAAGGAGATACTGGAGAGCTACAAAGTTTGTCATATTCCTAAAACTAAAGGCCTTCCTCTTTCTGTCCTTATTGCAGACCACCTGTCCCTCCCTGACTACTCCTGCTCCTTGCCAGCATTTCAGACACCTTCTTCCTATTTGCGTGCCTCCTCTTGCAGACACCATACCTAATTACCTTTATGCAGCTCCTACATCCTGTTCCTTTTATAAGGCCTCTAAGACCATTGCTCTACCATGCACATTTATAAGAAATCAACTACTAATTAATAGCTAGAATGCAAAAATCTTACGCTTAATGTTTGCATTTGCACATGAATATGTAGCAAATAAATATATATTTAAGTATCTATAGTATAATTAATAATACTCTTTCCCCTCTTGCTCTATTCTTTGAATGCCAGGGCAGCTAAGTTCCACTGGAGCTTAATTTCCGTGACTTAGAAAACGTCATTTTAAGGTGTAACGCTACTGTACGCTGAAGGTTTGCCTAGATCCGTCCAGTTTCTTCACACAAAAAAACCACACATCACTGGACCTGACTGTGTGAGCTGACACTCCCTTCCAACAACGAAAGTGTTTTGTTACTTTTCCTTAACAACAGGTAGGAGAGAAAGGTTCTTTCTCCATGGCTCTTTCTTGGAAACCTCCAGTACGCTACAATGACTGACAGACCTTTCAATAGAGGAGGCTGGACATTTATTCATCTTGAATTGATCCAAGCCTTTGATAACCTGATAAAAGGATGCAGTTGACTGCTTCAGTAAAGAGTCAGGATTTCAAAGACTGTAAAACAGTGGATATTGTCAGTATTTAAGCCATTTTATCAAAAGCAGAGTTAGTCTGCTTAACTCCTTTGCTCAGTGATACTCATCTACACATTAGCCTTACATACACAGTCTGACCTCCAATACATTTCAGCTTTCAGTTTGATTTTTTGCTTTACTTCCTACTGTGTTTTGCATCCCAAATGCATTGCTTGAAACTTCACAGCCAAAGTAAGCAAATTAAATTCATAGTTTGTGCAAGCAGCTCCCTCAAAACCTTCTCCTGTCACTGCCACAGTATCCACAATACCATCAGTACTGGGTAAACATCTGCAACAGAAACTTCTCCAAAAGCCACTCTTGCCACCTTTCAGCTCTTCAATGAATTGAAACACTGCTGCTGTGCAGTGAAAACCCTTGCAGCTCTGAAAATTATAAAGGAAGAAAGCAGACAAGTCCCTTTAGGTTGTAAAAGAGGCTATGGTTTCCTTCCAATAACAGTTCCTATTCCCTTTGATATTCTGTCTACTTTATCATTTCCTCCAGTTTCGCAGAATAGCAGCTGTCATAACAGAGCTCATCTTCTGCACTGCCTGGCACTGCATGGAGGGAATCGATGAGGATGGAGAAAACACTTGTTGGGAATCTTCAGCTTGCCTTGGCTATGAGGCAAAGATGAGCCACTGCCTGACCCGGGAGTCAGGGGTCACCCCCTCTGGGGAGTCACCGCCTTGTTCAGTCCACTCGCAGCTAATCCCCCGTGAGTGGCTCTTGCCAAAAGATTTCTTTATCCCTTTGACTGAAAAAAAAATAACAACAGAGTTAACAAGCCCAGTTAAAATCCATGACTCAGGCAAATCCTCAAGGATCAAGTAGGGAGTGGGAGGGAACATAAACTAATCCGAGAGTCCAAAATGTCTTTTGCCAAAGCCTTTTAAAAAACAAAAACTTCACTAGAGTCTCCTCGTTAGTGGCGATTACAGGGGAGGCATTTCTTTCTTTCTTTCTTAACTAAGAATCTCTTCTGAACAACACAAACAAGGGTGCCCATTGACGTGGTGCAGTGCTTTCTAATCCATCTGAGCAGCTGGCTTTGTACGTCTTATATACATACTGATGGAGGAAAAAGGAAGGCTTCTTGGGGAGAAGAGCCTCTGTCTCTTCAGTGAAAATACTTGTTTTACTGCTGGATGGCCTGCAGTGTTCCTGGGCAATAGATACAATTCTTTTTCTTTTATAGAAACATTTTACAGTACATAGTTTTGAATATCAGCAGTGACTCACAGAAGTTATAAGGGATTATATTCTTCTTTGTTCCCTAAGAGAAAATTGCAAACATCTCAGACATTGGTTCTGCCACTAGTTTTCAAATCTGCAAACATCAGTCCAGGTTTCCTGGGGTTAAAATAAAAGCACTAGTGATGTCACTAAATTTCAGTAGATGCCTCATAAATGAACAGGAGGACAACCCAGGGCAGCATGTACACAAGAGCTAGCAAAAGCTGCCTATGTACAGAAGGGCCTGGATATACCTGCGAATTGCCTGCAATACCAGCTCACGGTGTTCATTTCCTAGGTCTATTTAAGGGGTCAGTGTGGGAGAGATAAACCCTAAGCTGCTGCCACAGCTTTCAGTGGTTCCTAGCTTGCACCAGCACCATTGCAAACAGCTCAGAGTTGCAGGAAGCAAGCAGTTCCCTCCCATTCCCTGTCTCTGCCATGTTGTCCCATGTGCTCCCAAGGGCACCGTATCCAGCACTCACTTTTACTTTCACAGAGCAAATAATATCAAAAAAACCAAGCAAGCGGCAAAAAAAATCCACAAAAAATAACAACCAAAAAGAAGAGCTGTCATTACTACAACAGGTGTGAACAAGGCACAACAAGGCACAATCCTTCTCACTGCAGTTACAACTTTCTCATGAGGGCAAGAGGAGAGGCAGGCACTGATCTTTCTCTGTGGTGACCAGTGACAGGACCCAAGGGAATGGCCTGAAGCTGTGTAAAAAGAGGTTTAGGTTGGATATTAGAAAAAGGTTTTTCACCCAGAGGGTGGCTGGGCACCAGAGCAGGCTCCCCAGGGAAGGGGTCACATCACCAAGCCTGACAGATTTCAAGTGTTTGGACAATGCTCGCATGCACATGGAGTGATTCTTGGTGTGTCTTGTGCAGGGCCAGGAGTTGGACTGAATGATTCTTGTGGGTCCCTTCCAATTCAGCATATTCTGTAATTCCCTTTTTGTAGCATTATTATTCTCTTTTGGCTCAAGCTACCTCACAACACAATGCTGCAGGATTTGTCTTTACCTTCCTACTCCAAGGCCACATATCACAATCACTCCCTGCTCTCAAAGTGATGTCTCCAGAAAGCACTGTTACTGCTGGCTTTCCTGTCCTACTGTCCACACAATTTCTCCCATTTTTATTTTTATTTTCCAAAATCCAACATACAAACTATAGTAACAGTGTTGCACGAAGTACAGTTCTTTTTGCTAAATATTAATCCTCGTAAAAAGCAGCATTGCACTTCACTTTCAAAAGTTTTATAGAGATTCATACATTATGAGTTTCCACAAAACTTGGGATTATTCACTGAAAGCTGGTACAGAGCTCTGAACACATTGATATTTGGTATTACCTGAAGCAAATTAATTTGTAAATTTTACACTGGGTAATGTAGCTTTTCCCCATATATCATCTACTTCATCTACTCAATTAGCTTCAGTGAGCTGAATTTTTGGTGGACTTCAATTTTTTGTTTCTTTGTATGAATCATATCAAATAACATGAATGTTGTCTCTCTTGCTCTCTTGTTTATACTTCATTTTATTTCCCATGCCATGTCTTTTTAATCAAAGAAGTTGTCTCTGTTTTGCTTCAGAGGTGAGAGCAGAAAAATTTCTAAACCATAATATCCTTAGCAAAACTGTGGGCCCTAGCCCTAATTTGAGGGGCACAGGTGTAGGTGCTGTAAGAGGCAGCACCAGGAGGTGCTGTGGCAGTGCAGAGCTGTGTTAGAGCAGGTGCAAAATGAGGCTTGGAGTCAACAGTTCACTGTTTTGTCAAATGCTGTTAGGATTCACAGCTGTGTTTTGACCAGCTTCCATAACCTCATGCCTACATGAGAGCCCTTCTCAGGCTTCCACTGAGCCCCCAAAGCAGTGCAAAGCTTCAATAGTGCACACTTGGCAAAGCTAATGCAAACACAGCCTTTATGAGCTCCAAAGGTGTGAGTCAGAGCTCACCTCTTTCTGCAGACTGCTTTCCCTCCCTTTACGTCAGAAGCATTCCCATCAGCCTACTGGTGAAGGATATCTTCTAAAGCAAAATATGTTCAGATTTTATATTACATCTGTAAGGACTGTTCTGCCAAAACATTAGAAAAAAGAGAGAAAAAATGCTTTGAAAGTTGTTAGCAAAGGAAATTTTAGCTTTATGAGCAATTAAAAATGCATGTGATTACTAGTCTGTGTTTTCAAAGAACATATGTGCATATCTATAGTAAAACAATAGGGAGGCATGACTGAGAACCCAGCATTTAATCCTAGAAACTTTGAAAAATAGTTCAGTCATTGTTTTGATGGTCCCAATCCTTTCTAGAGTTGACAGCTCTGAGGGTAAAGCCACTTAGCCTTGTTTAATGCAGAAATGAAACAACATGGGGAAGCACTGCACAAGACAGCCTGGGCAAAGATACACATCTTCTGGGAGCAGTCTAGCTATTCTTTTCCTCTTAAGCCAGTTCCCCCTCAAAGCTGTGAGTAAAGGAAACAAAAAGTTGGATATACTTAAAACTTTTTAAACATAACTAGGCTCCCTCATTTTTCATGTCTTTCATTTGCTAGGGCTTTGCAATTTGCCTTCAAGCTCCTCACTGTGAAGTCCTCAGTCAAGTAAAACCTGTTTGCCCTTTGTGTGTGTGGAGTGCCCTTAGACCCAAACTCAGCCAACAGTTTAGAGTAAACAGACCTACCCAGGGAGGAGCTGGAATTTGAACTGCAAATCATGTGTCCCAAACAATTACTCCCTCTCCAGGTGAGGGAATGCAGCAACATTTCTGGTGCCTAAGCAAATTTCTCTGCAGCAGTTTGCAAGATGGGAGATCAGTCATTTTTCATCACAGGCAGGGCAGTGCCTTAGAGAGACTCATCAACAAAAAAAACCTGCTTAGCTAACTAGTCTGCTCCTTATGCTTACCTACTGCTGATTTGATGAGCTTTTATTTTAAGAACAGTGGGTACATCCCGGAACCACCCTCTTACCTCAGTGATTATGTCTAAATAGTTCTGCCGAGTATCTTACGTAAGACGTGCATAAGTGATGCATTCTGCTCCTGGTAAATTTGGTTGCTCTAACTAAAGAGGAGTACCACAGTGTGAACTTCCCAAACTGGAGAGCTCCAGACTGACTAAAACTGCACTGTTTGACACAGTGCTCATCCTGTGACTGACCTTTCAAAGAAGATTAAATCTAGGCAAAGGTTTAAGGAAAAGCCTGAGCAAGCTGCGACCTGGCAACAAAGGCAAACACAAGCACAAAGGAATCACAAAGAGGAAAGGAAAGGGTAGGAATAAATAAGGGAGAGCGATAATCTCTCTCCATCTGAAAGAGGAGAGACCAGACACAGACCTGAGCATGGAGGGGTTTTGGTATGGAGCACCAAGATCTCCTCCCTCTACCTCCTCCTCTCATCACCACTGGTTTAGGGATGCTCAGATCTGGACCTGTGAACTCACCTGCTACATATGCATGTCCTAATTACACTGGATCGTCCACTCATGGCTTGACCACATAATTTAAAATGTAAATGACAGGTCTCAGATAAAGGCTACCTATTTGTGAAAAGAGCATGTCCCATGCAAGACCTGCACATCCTGCTCCCCACAGGAAAACATCTCTCTTCTGCATTGACTTAGAAGATTTCTCTGAAGACAAGTCAGGGTGGTGGAGGTTGAGAAGGATAAGCTACATAATTGGTGTGGAGAGGTACCAATTCCAAGCTGTAAACTGTAAGAGAGCTAACTTCAGAGAGCTCCATTAAAACTTTAAGTACTAATTATTATTTCATTTTTTCTGACTCTGATCCCAAAGCCAAAGAATTCAGGCTTTGTATGCAAAGAGAAATGCAAGAAGATAGTGTGCACAAAATACATAGCCCTACATTTGTCATACACATCCTGTTATCCTTAAGTCAGAACCCAGTGATACTTTTGACTATCACACAGAAAACATGCATGACCTTCTCTATGTAGAGAGTATGTACAGTGTTACTTAAAACTTATGCTGAATTGGTAAGAAAGCTGGCCATTGGGACTAAAAGAAAAATAAAAAAACAAAGCAACCCATGAAACTCAACAGTGGTTGAGAAATACACTAATGAAGGTGGATGGTGCAACTACCATTTGCCTCCCTTGTCATTATGAGGCAGTCCTTATTACATGATCACATACTGCCTAGACTCCTGCCTTGTTCACTGCGTAATTATAACAAAAAGGAAGGTAAAGGTTTTAACGTGAAATGTCTTGGAAGCTTGATGTAGGAGTCACTTAAGCTGTGCTTGTAAGACACATAGACACAGTCAACACAGATATATATTCAAAGCTAGAAAGCATGTCTTAAGCACTAAGTATTTTATTTGATGTGACCAGCCTGGTTATATAACAGGGGGGCCAACCTGGGAGAGGCACAAACTTAGGATCTCAATTTGCTTGTTGTTGGCAGGTGCTACGTTGTGTTGTGACCTGTTCCAGCCACACCTATAATCACCCAACGAGCAACAGGTAACTCCTGAGATTGCCTTTTATCTTTAATCACTTCCTGTTCACACTTCATTCTGCCAACACCTCCTGTCAGGATTATTGCTGTTTATTTCCCATGAATATCTAAGAATATCATTCATCCCAGCAATAAAGGTTTCCATGCAGTGAGGCATGCTTCAGAAGTGGCCTACAGTATTTCCTAAAAGGTTACTTGACTGACTTGTTGGTTGGGAAAGTAAACAGGAAGACCTACCTTGTCTGTCATAAAAAGCAACAGTATTAGGCAGGTGGAGATCACTGAAGCAGTTACTCCAGTGTCATTTTCTAGAAATTAAAGTCTCGTACGCAGATGAACTCATCTACCAGTGGCACCACTACTATGAGACCGGTCTTGAAACCCTTAGTCAGGTTGACTTGTTTCTTCTTACAAATACTTGGATGAGACACAGCTACAGATTTTAGGTAAACTGCATCTGTCACTAACTACTAAGACACAATATTTCTAACAGATTATGGTTTTATTTAGTTTACGATCCTAACTGCACAGTACAACAACTGAGTCATACCACAGCCTCTTAGACCGTATCTCCATCTCCCACCTACACATAATGATACTTAAATGGCCAGCCTAATTGCTTTCAAGACAGTCCTGAAGAGCCCAGTAATTAACGTCTCTCTTATGAGGGTCTGCAGGTGTCGGCAGCAGTAAGTCCCATCACCCTTGCTACATCCCACCACACAACCAACTCAACAGATGGACACCACTGAGCTTCAGGAAATGTTGTTTGACAAACATTTTAAAATACCAGAATCTGTTTGGGAGGTCACATGCAAAGTTATATCAGGGTATTTATAGATCTGAAAACAATCCCTTTTTTATTGAAGAGAGAAGTAGTAATAGAGAGAGAGAAATAGGCAAATGAGGGCACACTAAATGAAACCATCAGAAAGTTACCCTGAAACAAAGGGGAAAAGGACTGTTTCTTGCACTAGTTAATATTCAGCTGTGGGGCGCATTGCCATAGGATTCTGCAAACATCAGCGCTGTCCAAAAGCAGCTGCACCAAGCCATGTAAGAGAGAACCATCAAGGGCTACTAAGCTCAAGGATACCAACTTCAGCTCCAGAATGCAATGCACTACTGAAAATTGTGAGAGTTTCACTGTAAGGAGCACCACAAAGTCTGTCCTTCTCTTTTAGCTCATTACTGAGCACTGTCAAAGGCAGGACAGCTGGAGGTAATATTATCATGATGCCCATCAAGCAAGGGTTCCCAAGTAAAGCTTGTCTTTCCACCATTCTTCATGCACTTCCTGTCTCCACTGGACCAGACAAAACTGTGATAACCTGATGAAGGACTGCCAAGAAACAGCATCAAAAAGACAGACACTGGATATGCTAGAGCCTGCAAGGGTCAACATTCAGCCTCCTGAACATCTCCGCCAGCTCCACAGAGTCTGACCACTGGGAATTATTCTACATCTTCCAGTTCACACACTCTTGCTCTCATTCTCTTTCTCAGGTCACAATTTGGCCTTTGGCCAGACTCATCTGCTCCCTAGGACAACAGAAGTAATGCTTCATCCTCACAGCAGTTACGGGCACTTTCCAGTGTTACTTTTTTCTTCTTCTGTTAAAAATGTCCCACTTTAAAATCACCATAAGCTGGAGTTGTTTTGACTGCTGTGTGGAGCTTCCCCTACTGCCATTATACAGTTTCATAACTAAGACTTCTCTGCCTGAGTCAACTTAAGACTACTGAAAATGTCAACTATTTCAAAATTAACTATTGCCAGAAATAGTCACATTGCTTTCAGACAATCTTACTCTTGGCAGACATCCCTTGAATGCAGAAACTGCAAAATTTTTAAGTCTTCATCTATCCTTCATCCTCATTAGTATTCAATAATACTGGTTATTGCATAACTCAATAATGAGTTGCAATTATACCTTTAAGAGGCTTTCAAAGGGCCAGTTCTCTCCCGGTGTATAAACTCTTCATTTATGTATAAACTGGCTACATTCTGCCTTATCTATTGCAAAAATGTACTTAGCACTTAGTTTCAATGACTCTACCTTCTTCAATTTTCTGATGGGATCAGCATTCTATATAGTTAAAAATAAGGAGAGCTACATGAAGGATCAAAAGAAAGTCCTGTACTGCTGGATGGACCAATTTGTCACACGCCTCAGGAGTTTTCACATTCCTCACTATGCAATATAATATCTTATTTTGTGCTTGGTACTACTGATTCTCCTGAAAATTATAAGATTTTCCCCTTTTGCTAAAACACCAAGCATGCTTAATGCCTCCTTCTTATGAAAAATTTTAGACAGTAGTCAGGAGGCAACTTCATGGTTTTGAGTAAAACCATATTGATTTTTATGAGTCGAACCACAGAATATAAATAGCACATTGCCTATTTACCCTTAATTTATGGGTGGCACATTAGCATTCTCTTTATCACTATGCCATAAATGAATGAAAGATAGAAAAAGTTTGCCATATATAAACCATTCATCTAATTGTGGAGCTGCTGCACACAATTGCTTTGTGCAGAGGAAAGAGATGTCAGACTTTGCCAGTGTTTGGAGAAGGAACAGAAAAATGATGGTCAGCAACTTTAGAAAAGCATTTCTCATTAATGACCGAGTGGTAGTACTTCTGGATTGCTATCAGAGCAAGCAGAGTACAGAGAACCAGGATGAATTGGAGCACACCAAACACTTATTCTTTAACAGAATTCAAGCAGGCAACCCACTCTAAACTGGAACATTTTTTCTTAAACTCCCTTTAGGAAGGATATTATAAAATGGTGGGATCTTAGTCCAGATAGGATCTTTGTCTAACACCTCATCCAGTAAGATATCAATGGAAATTTTTAAAGATTGCAAGTAATTGAACCGGTAGGAAAAAATACTGTCAGCAACAATTTTGTCAGCTTTTGCCTGGCTGGTTGGTTGGTTGGTTCAATATTTTGGTAGACATATTTCACTTCCACAATGTGCTCCCTACCTTGTCTCATGCAATAGGAATTTGAAAACTCAGAATGTTTAATGGTTTGTTTTAACTGATGTCACCAAGATATACAAACACTTCTTTAAAACAGTGCCCCGAGAACAGAACAAAAATCAATCCTTTCCATGTGAAAACTCATTTCTTTAGATCTTTCTTCCAGGCAGCAGAGTTCTTGTGTCCTCTTCCTGCAATAGGCAGAAGGACACAACCCAAGCTAGAGGCAATGTTTCCAAGCAAGTTTCCTTTCATTTCTGAGTAATCCTTACAGCAGGCTTTTCTTTATGCTCTGGAAAGTGTATGCTGCTATAACTTTGCAGCTGCTGCTGGCTGTAGCAGCCCTGTCTGAATACAGTCCAGTATAGGTCACCAAGAGTCAATGCTGGAACAAGCACTTCTTCCCTCTTAGAATTGCATCATCACATCAGTTCCCAGCAGAGTGTCTTATCACTGATCATCTGGGGACAGAGATTTTTGTTAATTTGCCAGAGGGAGTTTAGTAGAGCAAGAACTTTCTGGAATACCTGAAGGAGAGGAAAGCTATGCATGGCCTTCTCTCTTAATTTTATTTTTACTGAAAAGTAAAGCAATCCCTGATAGCTTTGCAGGAAGATCCTCAGGGTTATCCACAAAATCAGAGAACATCAAGTAAATAAAGGTCTAAAATAAAACAAAAACCAGTAACAAATGCATTGTTTTCTCTTGCTTCTAACACAATACATCCCACTAAGCCCCTAAACCCAATACCGAATGTATTTAATTGTGATTATGCTGAACACAAGATTACCGGAGCCAGAAAATGTCTTGGACCTGGATCAGCAATTGTTTTCCATTTTGAAAACTTCACAATGAACATGGCTGGAGACTTGGCTTCCACTCCCTGAATGAAACCCAACATCAGTTCTGGGTCCCGAGAGCCCCAAAACTGAAGTGACCCAGATGCTGCAAAGGTCAGTGCAACCAAGAACCACCACTGAATTTACTATTTTTGCTATCATAATGTCTTTAGTCCCGAGCCAGGGCCCCTACTGCATTAAGGAATGTGCAAGTCATCTTGAAAAAGTAGTCCCTACACCAAAGACCTTACAGTACAAGTTTTAGCAGGCTCTATCAACTACACAGAACAAGCAAGGGGGGCATCAGGGACCTGGTAACCCAAACACAAGCACATACTGGCACAATAAGCATTAGTCATGGCTTACCACCAACTAATCACAAAAAAAAATATATATTTTCCAGTAACAGTTCTCACTTTTACCAACAAGAGACCAAACAGAGCTTGTTTTGTTTTTTTTTTTAACCTCTCTGCACTCTCAGTACAGAACTACCTACAGATAGAAAACCCTTCTCTTTCATACTAGCACCATGACATTTTACTGCATCTTGTGCACTGGGCAGGAGGGGGGGAGGTAAACCATGGCAAGCCAATCAACTAGATGCAGATTGGCCCTTCTTTTCATAGTGAAAGGATTTTATTTTTCTCCTAAGAGTGAGAAGACTCCAAAACTTGTTCTTATAAGGAGGTGTCAATGAGGTCTTTTATGTAAAAGCTGCGGGCAAACCTACAGTTCTCGAAAGCACACTAATTTTTCCTCTTGCATGCCTTGCTCTGAGCCTGCTGCTCTAAGTGCATTCACCAGACCAGCTTTTATTAATAAGATTTAGTACTCTGCACAATAGTTCAGAAAGAGTTGGTGATCTTCTATGTGCTATTTATTCTTTTACTAAATTTGAAGAATGCACAGCTTATATGCTTATGCTCCCAAGGTTCTTGCTGGCTTGGAAAGGCAAGCCACCGATGATGGTACAAGGTGCAGTTTGGCTCCAAAGGGGGGTTGTCAACGCATCCTGGGGGTTCTTCTCATGATGGGATGTGAGCACAGACGACCAGCTTTGCTCAGCCAAGGTCTGTCTTGTGTTAGCTGGAGGCATTGTAGCTATGTGATTCAGTCCACCACTTTTTGTTTCCACTTCAGGCTGGGAACTGCAGAAAGGGGTTGTCCTTTAGCTCCTCTAGCACAGGTTCAGACATCTGGACTTCCTGGATCCTGAAGCAGACTTCAAAAATGCAGAAAGAGAGATTGGACTCACCTTGAAAAGACACGTTACTATAACACACAAGCCTCTATCCTCTATTACATTAGAGAGGTCTTCTAATTATTAAATTATAAAGGGCCTTCTCCATTTCTCCCTAAGCTGAAAAATGCTAGGTGAGTCAAGCAAAGTAAGTGGATTCATGTGCTCTAAAAGCACATCATCCAAGCAGACATGAATCCTTTTTCCATTCAAAGCAAGGCATTGTTTGTGAGCTAACTATAGTGGTCACAGTGTAAGAAAATAATTCATTCTGTCTTTGACATGATACTATAATTCTCTGGGCTTCCTCACTGTAGTGGGTCAGGGTAAAATCCCCGTTTGTCCTGGCCTCACAGTTCCCAACAAATGAGTCCTAGAATGACAGAACACCATTTCACTGAACTAACTAGCTGCTTTTGGCTTTTTTCTCATTTCTCCCCTGTAACACAGGGCCTTTTATCTTGGGGCTGTCTCCTCCTGGGCATGCCTCCAGCTAGCCTTAGTGCCTGCTGCACATGAGCACTGTCTACGCAATATCAGCATTGCTTTAAAAGTGTACCAAATGCAGGAAAACAGTTCCTTTCACTCCCTCACACCCCCCCTTTTTAATAAGAATTTTTCCATGTGGTTAGAGAAATAACATCTGGAATTACTGAAGGCTGCCAAAATGAGAGAATGAAAACAATGAGTTGAGTCACACTTGAACCTGCCAACTTCACATAATTCAGACCTTCTTGAGGGAGTTTGAAAAGGAAGGGAAAAAAAAAAAGAAAAATGTTTTCATTTGCTTTTTACAATGCATTTTTTTTAATCTGCTGATGTCAGTTACAGAGTTGTCCCAGTCACAGCACCATGGTGTGGGCATTCATCCTTGGAGCACTCTGATATCACAATATTTCAGTATTTCATCTACATATGCAACACCCGATCAAGGTTTCTCTTACTAAGCAAAGACCCACTGAGCTAGTGGAATCTCATCCAGGAAGAGATGTTGAGCCTTATTGGACATTTTTACTCCATCCCAAAGTGCAGAGAATTTAAAATTGTCTTAAAAGTCCTCTCATTTTTCACATTTATGAACAGCACTGGTATACTTTAAAATGACTGCACACTGTTCCAATATTATCTCTGTAAAAGATCAGCCTCTGTATGATGCCCTAACCCTGTTTAAGGACATTACATTTCTCTGTCTAGTCTAGGAAAGGCCTTCAAGTGCTTCTATGGTCTGAATTTTTCATCTTTTTTCACTTCAAACAGTTATGCTGTGCCAGCACACAGGCCCACCAAAGCTGCATTGCCAGGACCCATAGAATGGAGAGTTAAACTGTTTAATGAAACAGGAAACTCAGGTGATACAAAACACCAGCAAAATATTCTTTGAAAAAAAATCACAAATATAAATCAAGCCAGGCAGTCTGAAGAGTCTTCCATGGAATTTAAATGCAAATGTAAGTGTGTCAGGTGGAGGAAGAAAAGAGCCTTCCATATATGAGAGAGAAGACCAGCAAAGTACAGCAAACAATAGACAGCAGAGAAGGATTTGTAGCAATACTTTGGGAAAAATCTAATAAAGAACTTTGGATAACAGGTTTAGCTAGAAAGAAGTACAATCAGCTAGGAAACTTTCTGCTGCTGATTAATACAAAACATGTTCAGGGATTTATAGATATTGTTTGTAATCTGCCTGAATCCAAGACATACCAAACTTGATCATCCATCCATTATTTTTTTTCTCTTTAAAGAAACCACTCCAAAGACTTAAGTGAAGCTGACTGCTAGGTCAAGCAGGGTTGTGTAGCTCATATCTAGGCAAAGCACAAGAAATTAGTATCAATCCTGTGTGGTATCATCTGACAATGGAAAAAGATGATGCAGGGTTACCACAGGAGATACTACACTCTCATCATGACAGCAGCTATAGTAGCAACCCTTTTACAAAAGTACTTTTACTGGTGTTTCAGAAAGCCCTTACAAACAACCCCATTGTAATTTTTACTAATATTCCCCTTCTCTGACCTCATCTTACTGCCATTGTTACTATTACTCCCGTGGCAAGAGCAGGTGACACTCATAGCAGCTTTCGCAGCAGTATCCCAGTGTGGTAATTCCAGCCTGGCTTCACCAGCCCATTACTGGCTCAGGCAGAAGGCACCCACTCCCCTCCTTTCATTTCTCGAAAGCTGCCATTTCATCAGGCTGTGGCAAGGTACTTTTTTGCACAGCTATCACAGCCCCTTTCCCTCAGTGAAAACCTACTGGAAATTCTTATCAAGCTTGCCCACTCCATTGTTCCACACTATCACGTGTTATCAGAGAAGTGACTGCACATTTAGCACATGTCAGCTTTTTTCTTTTCACTAAGTCCCCTGGCAACACTTCCAGGCTCTCCTCGCCTCAAAGGCTTTAAACAATCCTTCCAAGATGGCTGAGCAGCTAGAGATCCATTAACACAACTCCATTACATGGACAGACCTTTGTTCCAGGATAAGGCAGGGTAAGACTGACTATTTAGTTTAAAAGCCTTCATAAACAGTAAGCTAAAAGAACCCCATCTGGTTTAATATCAAAACGAGAATGTCTACAAGATGCGGCTACACTGATTTAGTTTTACTCTTTTAAGTTCTCTCCTTATCTTATACCAAGAGGTTTCCCATTTAGACAGTGTTAGGCTGCTAAACGGTACTTAACCACCCACCATTTTGTACTTATTAACTTACTGTCATTTAACATAAAATGCTTAGGCAAACCATGAGAGAGATCAGAATTCTGATCCTCATATTAAAAAGAAAAGGGCTCCAGGCATTAGATTGTGAAATACGATTTCCCAGGATATATTAAATTCTGGGTAAGTGTTCTTTTTGATATCACAGAAAGTCAAACCTCATTTCATAAGAGGGCACTTCAACATGCTTTGCATACAGCATGCTTTGCCTTGATAAAAGCTCTGTGCTGCAGCAAAGTTGGAATTTGATCAGAACCTCTGGAGCGCCCAGCAGTGGGTGTGGAGAAGAGCAAAACCCACACCATGAACCTCATCTCACAGAAGTTCCTTAGATAGTTCTACAACAAACACAAACAAGAGGAACAAGCCAAGGGCCTCAGTAGAAAGCATCACAGGCTTGCATTATGCTGCAGATGCAGGGCCTAGCTGGTACAGCACACATCACCTCTCTGTTAGCATGTAAACCATATTTCTGCAAGAGCCACGGCAGAATGGCAAACAAAAGTGTGCATTTAGGACCATTAGTAACCAAAAGCGTACTCAGGCCTGAACTTTTTCACATACTGTCAGTCTAACTACAGAAGAACATAAGTATTGAGAAATACTTATGACCAAAACCTAATTGCAATATATGTGTTTGGGACTCAGAGATGCTCATAGGGTGTCAGAGGGAAGTTTCCCTCGGCCCCCACGGTCTTGCATAATTTGTTCACATGCTCCTTTAGCTTTATTATATTTCAAAATGAAACATGGGTTGAAACAAAAAAGCACAATTGTTTACAAGAAAACCTACCATGACTGATGTTGTTAGAGACAACAGGAGGCTGCATAGAGAAGGAAAGCTGAGAACAAAATGGAAAGAGTGCCTTGATAATCTGAGGGTAGACAAATCACCAAAATACACCACCAACCACTCTAAATTCCTCCTCCTTCTCTGTGCTTGGGCACACAGCTCTCCAGAAGCAGAAGGTTCCTGAAATTAATGGTACTATCCTGAGGTCAACAGAGTAGGTTTTTACCCAAGTTTAAAGTGAAGGTCCACTACTGGTAGTGTGACTTTTAAATTTATTACTTTGATTGTGCAACGCTCTGAACCAACTATAGGTTGGCTGTATAGGTGGCTGCTAAATTTGCAGACTGACACAGCCACATGTGGCCCATAAAGCCCCTTCACAGGGCTATCCTCATCTGTTTACAATTGCTGAAGAGGGGCAGCCAAGCCAAGGGCCTTTCACCATTCTCCAGCTTGCCTCAAGTTGGAGCATCCTCCCTGATACACACTGCCACACCACCTGCACTCCAGTGAGATGGTGCTGGCAGAAAGCTGTAAGCTGCTCTCCTGCAAATATCTGCTCGTCCTTGGCAGAAAACCTCACTGTTACATGACCTGGTCTTGCTCTAATGCAGTGACTGTAGCTGGGTATTTCCTGTGCTTCTCTCAGACAGTGTGCTTTGAATAGACAAAAGTGAATTTTCAGGACATCTTTATAAGCAGGTCATGACTTATAGCAAAAAAAAAAAAAAAAAAAGTCCCCATAGCAGACTATATGAAAAAAATAAGGGATAATGCCAGGGCTTCTTGTCCAGAAGTCAGCAACACTGAAGTTTTGGGTTGTTGCAGAGCACTCTAGAATTGGACTCTGGACTTTAGTAGACTTTAGTAACTATTTAGCCAAAGATCCCTGTATGTTCTAGGTCAATTTATATACTTATTGAAGACTCTCACAGGTAATATAGATAAAAAGCAATAATATGAGATTATTTATATTTTATTAACATCATTTGTTAGTTAATGAACTTCACAGTGTTTTGTAACAGATCAGAACTTTAACATATTAATTCTTGTATAAGAAATGGCAAGCCTCATCTCCAGTGAAATTTTATCCCCTTCTTTCACCTTCCCATACAGAAGGCTGCTTTGTAAATTGTGATTATCTTTTATCACACAGTTCTTTTATTTGTTGTAACTCATTTTGATGGATACCTTGATGTATGATTTGATACTTGCTTTTTTATAAAGGAACACATGCAGTATCAGAAATTTACTTATATTTAGTCGTTCAATTGCTTCTTCCTATGTTTCAAGCTTCCCATTGCCTGCCCTCACTGAAGATCCTCTCTAATGAAAGAGGAAAAAGGAGGGGGAAAGGGAACATTTATGAGTATCACCAGGTTTAGTATTCTTTGTAAGCCTATGTTTAGTCTGAAAGGATACATGAGACCATGTAGACATGTCTCTCTCTCCCCCTTTTAGTAATATCCACCACTGAAAAATAAGAGTATTTCCAAGGAAAAATCATAATTGTCAATTAAATTGGGGCCATATTCTTGTCAGCTGGGCAACCTACTCTGCTGTAAGTTGTGCTGTTCTAAGAAATCACAAGGTCTTTGTTAGTGGTACTGCAAAAGCGGCCCAGGTTTCCATGTACACAAAAATGCTATATTAGCAACTGTAATAACTTCTTGGGTTTAAAATCTATTTTTTGCCAATATATTTACCAAGTCTTTATATCCATGGATGGAGAAGTAAACTGTGAGAGAGACTAAGTAATCGTTTAACAAAGAGTTAAACGAAAGCATTTGAATGAAACAAAAGCTTTTAGTTCACTTTTTGTGAAGAGTAGCTATTCAGAGAGAGCAATGCAAGATGAGCAATGCAAGCTAAAAAGAAATCCCAAACAATTCTGTAAAATATTCATGCTTCCACCCAACTTCTTGTAAGAACATTTTTAAAGCATCTTGCAGGCTTTACAAGACATTGGTGTCAGTGATTGTCAGGGCCTTTGTATCAGACAACAGGTGTTTTACCGCAAACTCAAATACAAATCTCATTTTGATCGCCCATTTTTAGTAATTCTTACATTCCTGGAGTTTCTTAAAACCTTGCATCCAGATAATTAGGTGAGCTACTCAGCTTTTCTTGGGGAGTGGGAGTAGATGGATTGTTTCTAAACAAATACAGCTCTGGTCTTTGTGGTTGAGGCAAATAACTTACAAACATGATCAAGGGTGCACCTCCACAACCTCACATGCACAGGGAAAAAAAAAAAAGAAAAAATAGGTGGGTTTTTAATTTATTTAACTATAAGGAAGAGTTTTAAAATGAGAAGACATTCAGGGTAGGGCACAGCTATAAATCAGAACCTCTCAAGCCCCATGAAGTGAAGCAAACTGTACTTACCCTCACACTGACACTGCAGCCTGAAGATACAATAGGCAGTCGTATCCTATATCAGTCTGGCCCTGCTTCATGGCTAAGCAATCTAGCCTTTTTTATTCTTTTGCCCAAATTCCTTTCACTCTCTCCAGAGACAGCTCAGCTACAGCACACTAAAACAAAAGAGCAGGGAGTATTATATCAAGCCTCAGCAAATAGGCTTTTGCCTCTAAAACTCTTCTCCATCAATTAGTACATCACCTTTATTAACCTGAAGTATGGAAGATACTGTATTTAAAAAAATAGAAGGGTGGGAGAGGAAGCAGATTATGTGTAAGCTCTTTTCTTCTCTCAGATAAACAGCATACTTATGTTGCATCTGGGATGATTATGGAACTTTTCCCAAGACATTAAAAATAATTCAACAATTTATCTCTGTATCATGGTTAATGTTGCATAATTATAACTAAAAGGTAACTGCATCACCAAGGAGACAACATACAACAACGCTAGTTTGTAGTCAGGTGTCCAGTGTGTCAGTAGCTCCTTTCACAATGATTTAAATAAGAAGAGCTGTCATTATTCACTGAAATCAAAGCTCACAGACACCTTAAATGCATGCCAGTTTAAGATTCAGATCAGATGTTACTGAACCCTAGCCACCTCCTATATCCAGTGGTCAGCATAGTCCTTCTAACTGACAAGAAGTTTGAACTGTTTTTTAAGACTGAGGGGAAAAGTGACTGGGAGGGTTAAAACAGATTAGCAAGAAACTGTGAGGTGATGAATGGAGCCTGCCCCTGCAAGTCTTCTAGGTTATCTTCATCTTCATGCCCACTGGGGACTGACTCACAGGTGTTTTAGGAAGAAGCAGCTGCCTGCTTTGTGACATTTCAGCTTTTGCCTTCAGGTTGAGAAGAGTTTACGGGATGAGATACACAACAGAGAGGAGACAGTCTGCTGCAGATATCAAACTGCACTTGCTAAATCCAACACAGAGCTCGTCTAGCAAGTGAGAAGAAAGGTTTCCACTTTTCAAACTCAAAAGGAGACCAGCCCCATCCCACTGACAAAGGGCAGAGATTCTGAGAGAGGAAATGCATTTAAAGTAAGTTAATGCCATTAGAGAATTTAGAGCTGCTGAAAGTTGCTTGACACGGGCTGACATTTCTGGAGAGGGACATTCTCCAGTTGCAGGGCAAACAAAACAGGAGGAGCCATTGCCCAGCTTCCCCCTCTACAGGTTACAACCTCCGTAGGGCAGAGATGAAGGGTGGGAACATGTATGTGAAAAATCCTGCCCAGCACCGAGCAGGACCTTCACATTAAGTAGCCATGCATGGTATCACTTGTGCCTTGCTCCACACCAAACCCCCTCAGCTCTTCCTCCTGTGGGTAAGAAGTACACAAGAAAACTGCATATCAATTGAGAATACTTTTTTTCTCAGTGCAGTCTGAACCAGTGAGTTTAAATTTAAGCTTAATTTAAAGCAATGGATTGAGAAATCAACACAACTTAAAGTGAACTCAACAAGTTGTATGGGTTTATAATAAATTAGTCAGTTACCAGCAGTCATGGCAGTATTTATGTAAGCAATATCACAGTTTTTGATGGAGTTTTCCTTTTCACAAGCATAAAACACTCATAGCATACCTGCTAGTTAGAAGATAAACCCAGCAGATAAGAATCTGAGCTTGTCTTGCCTCACACTAATCAATATAGTATTATCCTGTCTTCTAAGATAAATTGGTAAAAAAGTAAGTAAAATTTTTCCTTATTCCAATCTGACACATGGTGAATCTGAGGTGTGAGAAGAGAGAGAGAAAGAGAGAGAGAGAGAAAGAGAGAGAGAGAGAAAGAGAGAGAGAAAGAGAGAGAGAGAAAGAGAGAGAGAAAGAGAGAGAGAGAAAGAGAGAGAGAGAGAGAAAGAGAGAGAGAAAGAGAGAGAGAGAAAGAGAGAGAGAAAGAGAGAGAGAGAAAGAGAGAGAAAGAGAGAGAAAGAGAGAGAAAGAGAAAGGAAGAGGGGAGAGAGAGAACTAGAGGCTGAGTTTTTAAGACAGTACTGAGCTAGCAATATCTGCAGCCGTAATCTATAAAGTTTGCCAGTCATATGGTCTTGCAGTTTTACTGTAACCTTTGTCCTAGGAAGATTACTTTATCTGCAAGTCAATAGCAACACAAATTTTTATGAAGCAGGGGACAAAATCTGAGCAAATTCTCCCTTCCCCCACCCTTACTTCCACCAGGCATCTTCAATCTCCAGTCACATTAAGTCCAGAACCATGGTAAATCCCCCCAGAAGCATGTGAGCAAAGAAGAAAGAGCTGAATGACCAGGGAAGGGGTGTTCCTTGGTTCAAAGAGTCACCGAATCTATTTACAAGGGGGACTGAGAGGTCGGAGCAGGGTCCATGCAGGCATTCAGAATTACCCCGGCCAGAAACAGACCCTGCATCGCTTTGCAGTGTGCAAACCTTGTTCTATCAGTGAAACTATAGTAACTACATGACCATTGAGGATTAGTGTGACCCTGGGTCATAAAACTTGATCGCCATAGATTAGCAAAAGATCAGGTCAGCCCTGGACAGGAAGGCTTTTTTCTTTCTTTTCAGGAAAGCATCAGAAGCGAGATGCTAATTCTGCTTCGGATCAGCAGTAAAACACACACATGACAAACCAAATGTGTGCTTACAAATATTTTGTCATATTAGATTAAATTATAGCACACAGACTAAACAGAGAAATCTGAAATGCAGGGTCTTATGTTTGGGATATCCTTGGAGCTTTTATACAAAGAAAGAGAGGAGTTTATATTTTGGCATTGCACGGCGCACAGTCATTCCATACCTGCTGCCTAACACTAACACGGCTCGCTGCATGGCAGCGATCTATCTGTCAGTGCAAGAACACAGAGGTTTAACAGTCAAAATCCTTCTCCTTGGCTACCAATTTGACTGTGCTGCCCTTTGGCCTTTTGTGGTGCTTCTTGTCCTTTCCAGATAAATATAGCAGCCTGCCCTCTCTTCCCCAAGGCTGAGTTTTAGTCCATCTGCCCTTATTTTCACCTTGATTTTGCCTACTTTTTTCTCACTTTGGCTCTGCACATACTGCATTGGCCTTGTCTAATAGGTAAGGCAGCCTCCTGCCTCCTACCTGTCTTGGTCTCTTGTGAGTACCACTCCTTTTTGTGAAGCTTTCTGAGGCCCATCTCCTCACCAATAACATTTCCAAGCACTCCTACCTGTCACTGCCCTGCACACCAGGTCAGTGTGAGCCAATGGGAAGCCTCTCAGGCTGGGGAGCTGGCAGAGGCAGACACACCAACAAGGTCAGGCAGGGAGCCAGCTCAACCAGGCAGCAGTCATGGGGAGCAAGGGGCACTTGGGCACCCAGTTCAGCTGGGTGTGCAGTGGAATATCTCCTGGAAGCTGAGAGATAGCAGTGTTACTTCTGTCAGGCAGAGGAAACTGCAGGAAAATGCTGACATTTGATGTCAAATGGATGTTGGGAGGGGTGCTGGTGTTAAGAATTAGAAGAAAGGTACTAGTCACTGTGCCGGTGCACTGGCTTCCTTGTAGGGTTTTGGCCCAAAAAAACAAACATAATTTGCTTTTGGAAAAAACCTCATGAATCTAAGAAAAGGATCACGCAAATGCAACCTGCCTGCTGAGACAGGAGTGCCTAGAGTCATTAACCCTGGAGGTCTTTCCCAGTTCTGCATGTCTCTTTTTTTCCTGAAGCAAAAGGTGAGGAGTAAGGGATCTTGTTGGACTGGTATAGTTTCACAAGGTAGAAGGAAGAGACAGCAAAGCAGTGTCTGAGCTTCAGGGCTTTTTTTAAGAAGGAAGTTTCAACCTTTTCTTCTCCTTTTTTTGAAATACCTAATGATCCAGTTTTCTGTTCACACTTATCCTGCAAAAGAGTATGCACCAAACTCCGAAATGAGCCCTTTGCTCCAACATCTGTTCCTAGGGCTGCTGAAGGATGAAGAAGAGTACAGTGGAGTTCAGTGGGGCCAGCACATCCAATGAGATACACTGAGTAGTCACCCAGGCTGACAGAACTGGAGGGGCAGCATTTCTGGGATGCTTTCTTCAGAGCTGCTGACTGGTCAGCAAGGCTTACTATGCAAATGTGGAGGGAATAACAACAAAAATTGATTTTGCCAGAACCACAAAATAATTAGGACAATTCCTGCCCTGCAGAAAAGGTATCTAGGAGAAGTTAATTGCATCAGTGGAGGGTTAAAAGCCTGTGCTAACTGTACTCAGAACAGCATCAGCAAGAGGAGCAGAGCCACACCAGCCACGCATGTCCAGAAAGGACTTCTCTTACTTCTGGCTACCCACCACGCAGAACACCCCCTCCTGCCTCACCTCCACTTCCTCAGTGCCTCCTCTAGGAGGGCACCTCCTTTCCCAGCTGCTGATAAACACTGGCAGGGGAGAGGAATGGAGTCCCATTCTTCCTCACAGAAAAACACCTCTCCATGCTGATGGTGCAGGGAGGGACACTGAAGAGCAATCAGGTCTCTGGGACTGCAGCACTAATGAGACTTTTAATCATTCCCTAGAGGACAAATAACCCAAAATACATGGGATTTAAGAACTTTCCAGAGAAGGCCCTGGTGGAGTCTCAGCATTTTTTACCAGCATCTAGCAAGGACACGTGACTGCAGTGTACACACTCCTTCCTTGACAAAAGGAAGAGCAGTTACCTGGAAATTTTTGTCTCACCAGTATGTATCTTTCTCCTTGCTCACCCAAGCAGCACTCCTCCAGTGCTCAGTGTCTTCTCTGGTGCCATGCTGCTACTCCCCTGGCTCAGTGTTTTCAAACCTCCTCCTGCCAGCAGCACCCAACACAGCCACCATTGCTGGGTCTGGGTGCCATGGACACTGCCTGTAACCCCTCACTACACTTCATAGCAACTGAAGCCCAGAAAATCATTAAATCTGCCAATCTCCCTCTTCACCATAAGGCTTCCTACATGGGTTTAACTTTCATGGGGCAGACACCTCCAGCACAAAATACCTTCCCTGCTCCCATCTGCAAAGGTGAGCCTGTCCTGAGCATCTGGAAATGGGTCTTATCTTCTTCTAACCTTGGCTACCCACAGCCTCAGGCCCTGAATGCCCATTGAGGAGGGTTTGTGAGACAACTCAGGCTCCCACCTCAAGGGTACCATGGCAATACAGACACCTCTGCTGAAATAGCTAATATGAATTGGACCATGCAATCTTTGGTGTCTTATAACTTAAAAAAACCCTCTTCCTGATGTCTGTGGTTGAGAAATGTTTGTGCCAAGTGCCACTCTTCTGGTAGCTATAGTTACATATATATATATCTATATTTGACTTGCACTTTAATACCACAGGAACTGGTGAGAGTAAGAGGACATTGATCTCCACAGGTTTGCTTCACAACCAAGGTTGCAACGACACAAGACATGGGTGCACCACAGCATGTTCAGGGATTGCAGTCTGGGCAGAAACACTTTGTAAACATCAGAAGAGACAGCAAAAATATATTTGTGTTGGGAAACAGTAATGTGTGCCACTAAGAGACAGTTTACTTTTCAGACATGTACAGTGCTCCGTATTGTTCCCATGCTTTTCAAAGGAAAGTATTAGTGTTATTAGCACAGCAGTCCTCCTTTACAAAATAAATTCTAGTCACAGTTAATGTTTAAGAAAGAATTAAATATTAACTCAAAGGAAAGTACAGAAGCCATGGTTTCAGATGATACTTCAGACATGCAAAGAAATATTGCAGTGAAAGCAGGGGGAATTAAAAACAAAGCAAAACAAAAATACAACAAAACACCCAAGGTTTGGTTCCCAAAGCTAAAAAAAAAAATTAAAATAAAATCAGAGTTCTCCTGCTTCATCACCTCCAGGTTCCCTGAGACGGAAGCACAGCATTGCTTTTCTGCTTTTCACCCCAGGACAGGTAATTTTCCTCCTGCATTTGGTTTAGCAATGACTCCTTAACAATAGAAGGTGGATCACAGTGACTTAACCTGCTGAGGAGGGCTGCAATTTGATTCTCAGCCTGAGATTTGCAGGTAAGATAAAGTGCAAAGGTGACTAAACATCACAACAAGCGAGGTCTAGCCCTGTGGCTTTGCCTGGAAGGGAAAACGGGTTATTATTATAGCAGTAAACCTACCAAGATCTGTTCCTTTTCTCCTGTTCCAGCTCTAGTACACAGAAATCCTTGCAGCTGTCTGAAGATGGTTTTATAGTGGCAAAATGACATGATAAATGAGTTCATATCATGCATTCTGGCATATTCTACAATAATCCCTTATTCTTTCCCATCCTTGCATTCACTGCAAACTTATGAGCTGAAAAATACCCCATGAATATTAACAAACTGCATCACCATAAATGCACTTTTTTTACATTGCATATTGTGCTGAACTTCCAGAATAATATTCTCATTAATAATTGTGTTTGATCCTTGACTAAATCTAAAGCATACTTTTCCTCTTCAAAATTTAAAAAGTTAAAAATATATTAACCAACTAATCACCACTCAAACCCTTATGGGAGAAGCAAACTATCACCATCATGTAGCTGTTAAGCTTTTACAGGGAAAAGTCAGGGAAGTAAAAAAGAGAAAAAAGATAAACAAACAAACACAAAAAGAACAAACAAAACAAAAAAACATACAAACAAACAAACAACAACAAAAAAAAGAAACAGGAAAGGAAAAGGAAAGAAAAGTAGAGGCCAAAACAGCTTCATACGGAAAGTGTGAAATCACTGGAAGCAATTCAACCTCATGGGCTGCCTATTTCAGTCTGGAGAGACACTGGAAAGGACTGGCCATTACCTGAGCAGTGTGTGCTCTCAGTGAGCAAAACTCCCCTTATCTAAGGGAGCCAAGGAGCACAAAATGAAATCTCAACCCAGAGAATTTTTTTCATGGGAATGGCTATATATATGAGCTGTCTCTGAACTCACAAGGGCTACTAACATGCATAAACAGAAATACTACACATTCCAGTTTAAAGGATGGAGGAAAAAAACTTACATGATTTTTGATTGACCACTAAATGCATGCCTCTGTGAGGCCCAGAACTCTTGGAATTCTGCTGAAAGGCCTGTTCCTCTTTCACCAGTGAGTCTATGTCACATTTGTTAAGTTTCTTTTATCACTTGTCTTGTAGGCAAAATTAGCAAAACTACAGTTTATGCCCTACAGTTCACCCTCTGCAAACCAGTAAATATTGCATCTTGAGGCATGAAAAACTAGATTAGCTTAAAAGCTAATCTTTTAGGAGTCAAAGGCTAAATAAATAATGATTGTCACAGAGAACCACCCACACAGAACCTGGGAATATTTGTCTAAATAGACTCTATGTAGCACTAACACAATTATTTCTCAGACAGTTGTTGCAAGCTTGAGTAATAGGCACCAAAGTCCAAGCACAGCTTGACGTCAATTTTTGCAGCAGGATGCTCTTATATTTTCTCCTTGTGCTTTCTTTGGGCAAGGAAAGCTTTCCATCTATTTTGTTCCCTTGCTGCAGCTTTGTCTAGGAGAACCTCAGCAGCCTAGGAATACAGGTTGAGTCCCACCACTTGAATGGTTGTAGAATTACAATACTGTGCTATGACCGATTTTTCTTTGCCAAGAAAATTGCTGAAACTCAACACCAGCACAGTAGAGTCCACCAATGGAAAATTAAAGTCTGGAACACCCCATTACCTGAAAGCATCATTGATCTGCAAGGTAAATCTGAGTGAATTTGGTTTGTTTAGCCTGGAAAAGAGACAGGGTGACCTATTTTGGGATGACCTAATTGCAGCCTTCCAGTAGCCAAAGGAAGCCTACAAGAAAAATGGAGAGGAACTTTTTACAAGAGCATGTATTGACAGGACAAGGGGGAATGAACACAAGCTAAAAGAGAGTAGTTTAGATTAGATATTATGAAAAAATTCTCTGCTGTGAGTGTGGTTAGGCACTGGAACAGGTTGCCCGGAGAAGCTGTGAATGGCCCATCCCTGGAGGTGTTCAAGGCCAGGTTGGATGGAGCTCTGAGAAACCTGGTCTAGTGAAAAGTATCCCTGCCCATGACAGGAAAGGGGTGTGACTGTGGGGCTGTGTGTGTGTGAAACTACATGATCTTTAGGGTCTCTTTCAACTCAAGCCATTCTGTGACTTTATGATCTGTCCACTACAGACACAATAACAACATCTAACAATTCAATAGATTTTTCAAAATCCAAACAGTAATTTACAACAATGAGGCAATTTATATGGCTTTAGGTTTAAAGGTCTCCAAGGCCTTTCAGAAACTCTGTGTACTTCTTTATCTTTTTTCCCTTGGCTTCATTGCATCATGCTTTACAACTGCTCATCAGGCATTGGCTAACCAGGGTTATTATGACAAGAATATGACATTGCCAGCATTTTAATACATTGCATCACTATACCTTTCTTAGATATTTTCTGCTCTCAAGAGACTGATCCAGCTGCTTTCAGATGATATCATCTTGGACTTTTTGTTCATTGTGATAATTTTGGGAGTCATGCACACCTCCTCCCCTTCATCCATCCCCTTCTTACATATCTGTATGCATTGAGTGGCTTGTTCCACAATCCTTCCCAGTCCCTGCCCACACACTGGCCCATATCTGGCTTGGCTTACTCCCTATCAGGCTAGAGATCTCACAATCTCAGTTGCACAATTTCTTGCTACAAGCTCTTTTTACACCAGGTTGGTAATCATATACTTATCAGTCTCTTTTAGAGTACTCTATACTTTATTTGAAACACTGTTCTCCCTAAAAGATGTGTGGGGTTACTGTCAGGAGCTTTAGTGACCTGTTTTCTTGTGGCTGACGATCATTTTTTGAGCAAATGCCTTCACTCTTTTACTAGAGCTGGGTAGATGAGCAGATCTGCAGCTGGACTCACCAGGGTAGGAGCCTGCAGTTCTTAAGAGCAGTTCTGGCAGTGGCAGCTGCCAGACCACTGGACCATAGTGACCACTGCAAACCTTGGTGGGAGACAGGCACACAGGGCTACTTCTCAAGCACATTCCCATTCACAGCAGAAGTGCCAGGCTGAGGCAGGAGACAGATACTTCCCAATAAAGACTTTTTCAGAGGCTTTTATAGAAAGTACAGAGTTGCCCAGTTCAGGGGAGACATTTCCATCATTAAAATTCACAGGGTCTAATGTCAAAGTTTCCTCAGGTGCTTATGTCATCATTATTTTCATATTACAATAGACTGCCTTCATATAGATGAATGTAGGGCACAGACAGCTGTCACAATAGAAACATGTGAAGATTTAAAAGCCACAGGATGCAAATGGTTCAACATCCCCGTACCAAAAAGCCCTCCTAACTTATTACCAAAATCCCTTTACAACATGCTAGGCTCTTAGCTCTGGTAATCAAAGTAGTGTGACATAAAAGGAACTAACTAATTTTTTTTAAAAAACATCTCAAGAAGCATCTCACTGGCACCATATGTGATATAATTTCCAGAGGAAACAGCAGGGTCACCAGCACATTTATGTAAGTGATGGCTGTGCCGCTGTCTATGGGCAGCATAGGTAATTGTATCAGGTGCAGGAAGTCTGGAAAATATCCCATGATACATGTTTGCATCCAGATTTCCAAGTGGCTGCTGAGAAGCTAGGAATAAATACTCTCAGGAATAACCTGAGCAAGGGTAAGAGCTTAAATTAACCAAGGAGGTATAAAATACCAATTCACTGAGGGTATCTATCATGGCATTGGCACTTCTGGGGTCAGAACATTGCAAACTGGAAATTTCATCCTAAACAGATTATTGCAGACAGTCATGGTTTTGTCTCACTTCCATTCTGCCATGGAGTAACATCCCTATTTCCAAAATGAGCTTGAAGTTTTGATTTGATACAGTTTCCACTCCTCTGGAATCAGTTCCTGTATCAGCCTACGAACGTATCATTGGTAACAGATCCTGTATGCTAAAATTTATTATTGGCAGCCCCGATAATTTTACCTTAGATCATTTTAGCTTTGATCTTAGATGTCATCCTCAACCACCTCCGTTTACTTGCTAATGCCCAAAATGTAGTAAGGTCAGGGTTTTCTGCATCCACTTGCCAGTAACCCCAATACTCAGTGTCACAGATGGCTGCTTTTCATTTCTGCCATTGGTTCCCCAGTCACACACACTTTGTAGTGAGTTCCAAGGTGCTCAGCTTTTCAAAATTACAACTCAGCTATCTTTCCATGATGACCATATGTTGATTGCCTGTGTAGACTTTACAACTGGCAATGTTACCTTCCCTCTTTCCCCCAGTTTCTCTATATCTTACAGTTATTCCTCCTCATCCAGCAATTACTCTGTGGGGCAAGCATTATAGCAGCTTAATTGTTTAATCTTTTTCCAGGTGCACAGTGCCTGGGAGAAAACTCAGACTTTCAAAAACATTTTGATAATCTTTCAGAAGTTTTGCTGTAGGAATACCACAACATATGTCTGCTCAGACTAGATTTTTAGAGATCTTTGAGTCTCTATTATATGAATTACTTGTCTGTCCCACACTGCATGTCACAAGCGTTATAAATCTATTAGTATGCAGATGAGTAGCAACACCACTATTAACTGCACCTCCCCTTGGTGTCTGCCCTGAGTTTTTCATTGGCAACTATTGACTAATATTTGCAGTGCTTGATTATATTTTCACATTCTTCCCTTTAACAGTGTGATGACTTCACTGATAATGCCCTCACCAGTTTCCTGTCTGCATGCAGCTGCCCTGTGCTGGTGTTACATTCAGGTTTACAGTCATTCCACATTGTTATTGCAGAGTTGGAGCACTATCTTGTGCAGACTTTTTTTGGTCTACACACGCTTACAAAACTTTTCAATAGTGATAGCATCTGCTACAATCAATGCAGGTGGCACTGTACTTGGAGCACTTTTCACTACAGCAGAATTTCTTCTCCCCAGAACTTCCTTTTCATCTTTTCCTGCTTTCTTCTATGTGTTTGTTCCTGCAAAAAACCTTAGCTTATATTTATTCCTTTTCTTTCTCTGTTTACACTGTGTTTGATGTGAGCTGCCTCACTCTCTTGGAACACAAGCTGTCACGTTTGTCAGGTTTATTCAAAGGTTTCTGTGCAGTCCTGTTCAGAATTATCTCATTTCTGTCCTCATCACTGAAGCACAGTTTGACTTTCGAGATTTGATGTTCACACAAATCACCTGGTTTGCACCAATGATGTGAATAAAGCAATTCTCCATTGCCCCATTGCACTTCCCAGCAATGGCTGATGAAACCCTTTTGCATGTGACACTTTCTGAATTTCTTTACTTTGAAGAGTTTCTGGAGTGCACCTGGAATTTTACAAAGGCTTCTTCAAGCTTCCACTCCCTGATCATTCTGGAAACTATAGCAGGTATTGTGCATCAATGGTTCAACAGGATCTAACCCTCTCTTTCTTTTTCCAGCGTACTTAGAGCAATGTCAAAGCCTTCTTGGCTCATATTGTTGGCATTTGGGTTCCTTGTTTGTGTGTATTATAAAGATCCCTAAGTTTCTGATTTCATATATTCACAAGAAGCCACTTATTTCTGATACCACGTTTGAGACTTAAGCATGAAGAGACAGGCCAAAGCTGTCCAGCATTTATTACTTCCTCTGCATGAGCTAACTGCCTATAGTCATCAACCTTTTCCTGAAAGCAATGTTCTCTGTTTCTGGACATTGCCCTACATGCTGTGGACCAAGCTACCCTAGCAGTTTTCTGAACATCAAAGTACTTAACACACTGTAGAGGTGGTCTGTTAGAGAAATCTCTAATGCTGTGACTAAGAAATACTGATGTTATAAATTCAGAACTTCTGCTTTGACAGGTCTCATAGTGTAGTCTCTTACATAAAAAACACATATAGTAGTACCAAAGATATGGCAGAGTGCAAAAGATATACCCACAGTAGACAAGTTTTAAATAGGTCCTTTTGTAGTAATACATGATGTGTCTAATCTGCCTTGGGTAACCTGACAGCTTAATGTGTGAAGTCATGCTGTGAAATGCTGTTTTATTTCCTGCATCCATGGACCTGGACCATATGTGAGGGGCAGCTGTGCCTGTGTATCCTAAGCTTGGTCTGGAAGGAGCAAAAGCATCATCAAGGAGCCACTGCATGTATTCTTATATTCCTGTTTCAATTAATCTATTGGTAGATCTTGTTCATCTGCCTTGAGCAGATAAAGTAAAACAATTTGAGTAAAAAAAGGCCATAAACCACAAGAGAATATGTTGCAAGACTTATCAATAATACCCGCAAAATTTCTAGTGTGTATTACAAGAGTTGCAAATATACCAGGTCACTTATAAGCTCAATATTACTTCTACCTGTGTTAGTAGCAGTAACAGACAAAAAGGAAGAGACATGCAAATTTCAAAGTCTTTGCTATCTGATAAGGCCTGTCAGAACGAAAACCAGGAGGTACTGCCAGAATTAAATTATTTCCTCAGGACAAATCCTGCATTTGGAATCAAGCAACACGGGCTGAACAGATAAAGCCCATTTGTATAACATAATAAAGGACAGGCATCTATTTCACCAAAATAGTAAATACATACACTCTCTACAAACACAAGGCAAAACCACAGACATGGCAGACAACACTACATCCTTTCTGCTGAGACTTGAACAGCAAGACACAAAGGAAAAGCTAAAAAGCAACTGACTGATAGATATGCATAAACTTTCTCAAAACCCTATGCCTCTGAAAAAAATTCAGAAAACCGTCAAAGCTGTCTCCCTTCTTGCAAAAAGGGATTACACTTGCCTCAACATGAAACTACCTTCAAAGACTACTCAAGAATTTCTAAAATACCAAGGTATGAAATTAAAAAGAAAACAAAAAACACAACCAAAACCCAAACTAGAAAAAGGAATTTTTTTCAGGTAAATGAGGGCTAGTCAAAACAAACAATTCAAGCATAGAGGGTGTCGCATATGTGATGAGACAAATTTTAAGGGACGACCACAGGTAATATGTAAACAGCCTTCACTAATTACATGGAATTTTCCTATCTTGATGGAGACAAAAGGGCTGCTGCAACAGACATCTCTACAGGAGGGCTTTATGAACAAATAGGGCTGCATGTAGGAACTTGGAGTGGCCTCATTTCAGAAAATGCCTGATAAGGACGGGAGCCTTCCCAGGTGAACTATCTCCATTCAGGAGGGTGGGGCAGTAACCAGGACCCAACCAAAAGGGCTCTCCCAGGCCATCTCCATCACTAAACAAACCAGGTAGGAGGCCATGCTGCCAGAGCAGCTCCACGCTGCTCTCTGCTTTGGGACAATCATATATGCTGCAAATTCTACTCCTGTTTTGCCTGTACAAAGAGATTTTACTTCCAGTGAGCAATGATGTGAAACAGGCAAGATTCACCCTGCTATTTACCCTCCATCTCTCCAGGGGCATGTGAGCTCAACAGCCCAGAGTACCCCTTGCTCTGCAGTGAAAGTTTAAAGAAGACACTATTTTAAGCTCATGAAAATATATCCTTTCTTGTGATAGGTGATGAAGATCTTGTTTCTAAAAATGTAGAGGTACTGCTTTTCCCATCTACATGTATATTGGAGGAAATAGTACAGCGGGGGAAAGGAGAAGTATTTACAGTTATTTATTCCAGAAACTCCTACAAATTCAGTGTTCAAGGTTTCTTTTCATAAGCTTACTGCAAACATTCCTAACAATTTAGTTCCATCTTCCAGAAGGTTCACAAACATGGATAACACTGAGGTTCTTGTGCAAACATATATCCATTGATGAAGATATGCTAAAAGACTGGTATAACAATTTGCATTGAAAGCATTTGCAGAGCTAATGTAAAAGTTTCTTGTGGCTTGGGAATTCCCAAGGCAAGTATCAAAAAATGAAGAGGAAAAAAAAAAGGTAGTAAAAAATTACAGCTCATTGCAAGCAACCAACAGAGGTAAAACAAATAACAAATATTCAAATTGTGTACAAGTACTCTCCAGACTCAGCTATGCTCCCTCTAACCATTCACTGAGCAAGATGAAAAGCTGGTTAAAATAAAAAAGGAAAAAAAGTTTGCATAATACTGGTAAACAGAAAGGATATATCTGCCAAATCCATGTTTGCTGCAGTTAGTTTACCTTTCTTAGCCAGATTCCTCATTGTTCTGCCTAAAAGAACCTCTGCTTATTCTTTTATGCTCAGTTCCCCACTGGACTCAGTTTTGTTCCAGGTAAATGAAGACAAGGGTGGGATCCTTAGCCTAACAGGGTGGGATCAGCCAATACAGGATGGCAGCACTTCACCCCACTGTTTCTGTATTTGGTTTTTGACTCTTCATAAAATGTCACCATAACACTATGCTTCCAACAGCAAAAGGACAGACAGGAGAGATCCTTGCTGCCCACCCAGACCTTGGTAGAGCTCCTGGGAGACCAGGAACCTTTCCTCCTCAGTGCTGGGGAGAAGGGGTACAGGCCACAAAGAGAGCAGCTGGCTTTGCAAACCATCACAGCTCTGCAGTGGTGGGCCAGATCCCTTTCTGCACTGCAGGTCCTCTCCCCCTCCTCCTCCCACAGACCTGGGCTGGGCATGACTTAATTTAGGGTGTCTCTGAGCAGGTCACTCACCATCAGCACCACCACAAAGGCTGCTGACTGGCACAGACAAGGGAGCAGCAAAGCTGACATGGGAGAGGGAGGAGGAGAGAAGGGCTGGGAAGTGTTTTCACCCAGGTCTACCACTGAAGCCACCACATTGTACAACCTCATCCTGCAAGGCTGCAGCAGCTCAAGGATCCTGAAGAAGTCATCCATTGTTGCCAAGATGTGCTTCTCTATAGTCGAAGAAAGGGAATTTCTATTTCCTGGGAACAAGGGTGCTCTCTAAAAATTGTTGCTTGTGTACGACCTGCTGTCCATTGTGGCTTCTCTAATAAAAGCACCCACTTCTATCAACCATTCAAAAGTCAGGGCCTAAAACATTTATAGTTAACTTGAAATCAGGGATATTTTTCTTTAAAACATATCAAAAAGCCAACTTATAACTCTGTGTTTCTCTTTACCTTTAGATTAAACCAAAAGCCAGCCACATCTGTTTAACCTCAGGCTTTGGTGGACTGACATGCCTGAACAGACCTTAACACTGCCAGGGCTGCACATGCTGAGGTAACAGGAGACAAGCAGAAAGCTGTAGCCTGTTGCTAAGATCAGGCAGCTTCCAAGTCCTAACCATGACCACAACAGACATCCCATTTAAAGGAGGAGCACAAATGAAAGAGAGAGCAGCTGAGTTTATGCGGGATTCTTCACCAGCACTCCTAAAAGCAAGGAGAAAAAGGAGGGTGGGGAAGGGATGAAGGCAATGGGGTCACAGGGGAAACTCTGGAAAAATTTGATTTTGTTCTTTAGCTGGCAAAAACTTACAATACATACATCTACAATGACTTACGCTGTTAATTGTGCATTGAGATAAAATAGGTTTCAAATACTAAGAACTAAAATTACAGTGCACAAAAACAATTTGCTCATAATCCTTACAAACAGTTAATGTCCTCTTCCTTAAGAATCTAATAGCAATAAAAATATTGGATTGGGATAGAGTTGTGTGTATTGCAGGAGTGGAAGCAGGACATGTACACAGAGGAACATCTGTTTTTCAAAACTTCTGGTTTCTGCCTACACAGGCACCAGAGTCACTCCAAAAGCAGTTGAAACTGATAGCAAAATTAAAGACAGAGCTGTGTTGGAACAGCACCGAGAAGAACTATGTTAGCAGAAAATATAGGTGGGAGGGCAAAGGGGTTCAGTTGAAGGAGCTCCTCTCCCCATGGAGTTGAAGAAACACACTGCTTGGGTCAACTAAGTCAAATACTCTTCTCCTACTCAACTAAAACTATGTAAATATTTAAGCCAGATGGGATATCATTTCTTTCCTTTTTTTAAACTCTACAGCCAGCCAGCCTTGCATTCATGTGCATACATCCACCTCTCCATCCTCTGTTACCCAGTTATCTTTTATAAGACTCTCCTAGATACCTGCAAAAATAAGAAATTGGCGCTGTTTGCCTAAGCTTGGCATTTCTCAGAGCTGAACAGATAACCAGCTTACCTGCTTCCCTTCATCCTTTAACTGTACTTAATTCTAGCAGGTATAAAAATAAAATTTACATTTCGAGGGGGAGCAAAAATCGAAGCTCATTAGACAAACTGAAGCAGCAGCATCTGTCCCCAGCCAGCGCCGCCCATCCAGTTGGAAAGCGTAGGGAAAGGAAGGAACCCGGGCGATCCGGAATGGCTCAGGGCAGGCTGCACACAGGCTGCGAACACCTCCAGGGTGCCGGCTGCCCGGAGCCCAGGGCGTGCCAGGTCCCCAGGGCCAGCAGCTGCGGCCGCAGCCCCCGGCACACGCACGCCCGGCGCCCTGCCAGCAGCTCCCCACGCTCCGCAGGCATCGCCAGCACCCCGGGATGCGTGCTGAGGATGAGTCACTGCCGAAGCCAAAAGCATCGCGCAATTAAACAAGCCAGCTCATTTAGCTCGTCATTAAAATGCATGCTTGTGAAAGAGGGCCGGGGCAGGAGGAGCGCTAACCTGAGCGCTCAGGCAGCTCTGCTGCGCTGGCCTCCTTGGCCTTCCCTCCGCATCCGCGAAGGTGCCCGTGCTCCGCCTCAAACTGGTTATTAGCAACCTCGCACTACACACCCGGCACAGAACAAACCGGGTCTGAAAAGGGTTAAAGGACAGCTGAAATCATCCATCTCTATTAAAATACCTCTATGCGGCTTTAGGCCACAGTTACAGTGGGAAAATAACTCGGTTTTTACTAGTCTGTGCTTTGTGAGCAGCAAAATTTTGCATATACATTATACCTTTTATCAAAAGGGTCTAATTATATTCAGTAAGTTTTCAAAAATGCATCGGTATACTTTTATTGTTTTAAATATTTTTTTAGACTGGCTGGACATTTTTAACCAGCATTAACTAAACATACCAACTGACATATTTTTAAAATTCTGTTTTCATGATCTAAATATGATTTGCATGAGAACATGTTTTTAATATGTTTTGTCGTAATGGTTAAGCCCTGGCTGAGATCAAATCTGCATTAGACAAAAACTTTTTCCAAGAACTCAGGGAGTATCTGTTCACCCACCTTGAAGCCCTTGTTACTAAGCAGAGGAGGTCAGTCACTGCACTTGGGTTTTGCCTCTCCCTTGTAACAATGCTGTAGTTACAAAGGTGGCTCAGCAGGTTCCTCTAATACCACAACTCATTCCTACTACCTACCCAATTTTCAGCAAGCTTTTCATATGCTAAGTGACAGCAAATCAGATATAATCATCCTACTAATGTATCCCCTCATCTTCCTATACAAGAGGCATCATCATAGAACATTGTCCTTGTGACGAGCAGGAATGCTGGGCTCAGCAGACTGTGCTACCAGATCTTCTTTTCTGCTTTTCTTTCTAAAAGGCATGTTTTGTTTCCCTCCCAGGGCGCTCAGGAACATGGGCCTCTGTGCATTTTTTCATGCTTATTTCTAAGGGTACTTTGAGGCCAGTTCAGCAGCACTGCTGGCACACAGGTCATGTGCACACAACACAGTCCCCACACTGCTCCCCACTGCAGCAATAAAGGCATGTGTTTGTCTCCAGGAGCTGCTGAACCCGTGTCTCTTAGCGAGCACTGAGTCATGCAGGCAAAGGGCTTACCCTGCAACTTCTGCAGTAGTTCCCCAGGTTTCCCTCCCACACCTACACCAGAGATTTTCACCCTTCCTGCCGGGACAGCTCTGCTGCTCCTGAAATAACAGCTGATCTGCCATCATTCACAGCCCAAAACATGACAGCAAACCATTACAGGCAAAGGTGCAGCGTCACAGTTCTCACCACAAGCTAGGCTGTTCCCATTTCTCCATCTAACACTCCATGATGTACTGCTTTTTCCAGGGGAGTGGTTACCAAGGGTTACTATGGCTAAAACCTCCTTCCTGACTTAGAAGATACAAATCACAGCTGCAAAACAGTGTACCTATGTTCTTTTAACTAAGGAGCTAAGATACAAATCTCTTTTGAGTCATGTCACCTAGAGCTCTCTATGTGCCGTGTAAGTAATACAGCATCATCTGAATTCTCAGTCTTTGCTTATCCTGGGCACTTAGCCAAAATTGTTTCCATTAAGTGGAAAAATTTATGACAGAGTCTGTTCTCTCATTGATGCAATAATGTTTCTGTAAAAAAATAATTTCAAAGTCTTACTGTTTTTGAACAGACTTGGGAGCTAGTTACTTTGACAAGCTTCAAGCCTCAGAGTGAATATTTAGCACACAAACCTCTTTCTGGTTTTTACTTCCTTTAGTGGCATTTAAATAGACTTCAACAGTTATGTCTACCTGCAATTACCATTTCTCTCTGGTTCAGAGAGAGCAAAATCCCACAGAGTTTTAAGCCTGCCACCCACTCTGGTCCTCCTTAGTTGCTCATACCTGTATCTTAAAGGATAAATGGCTGGGTTTCATCAGAGTAGAAGCCAGCCTACAAAAACATGCTGCTTTTCAACCTGCTTCTCTACTTTGGCCTTCAAGGCCCACTTTGTCCTGGCAGTAAGGAAGCACAGTGGTTTCTAGCAGAGCGCCAGCATGGTCACCCCTGAATGGTCAGAAATGACAAGGTGAGCCCCACAGGACCATGAATTTACAATGTAATGGACGCCAAAACCACAGACAGATGGGCCCTGCTAGCCTCTTTCACATTTTGAAGAGTCTAGCCACCCTCTTTCAAATTTTGAAGAGTCCAGCCACTAAGCAAGAAAGCAAGTTTGCCATCTTACGCCATGGAAAGGGGCTGTGGCTACTTGGGATCCTCCTCCACACTCTTGGCTTTCAAATGGCAAGCTGAGATCAAGAAAGTCTCAAGGAAAGGGGAAACTCAGGTTCTTCCAGCTGAAACAGTGACAGATTTTGCTGGCCACCACACAGGATTGGGGTCTCACCAAAATACCTCCCTCCAATCTGTTTATGTACATCCAAGTGCTGTACACCACAGAGATCCTACCACCCAAAGCCCTGGTTCAGCATCAGGTACTGCTGGAGGTACCACTGTACAAGATTTTCTCTTCTCTCTTTTTAGACTTTTCCCTTCATGTTACTCTTACTCAACTACCCTCTCCTAATAACTGATTTGAAAAACCTCTTTTTTTTCTTTATGGGAATACACAGCATTTCTATTAAAAAAAAAGGAAAGAAATCAAACACCACTAATTTACAAATGCATTATTAAAAGGAGCAAAAGTTAAACAGAAATTGAAAATCCCAGCTAATCGAAATTTCAAAACAGCCTGAACAATATCAAAGACAAAATTGCAGTAATTTCAAACCTTCAAAGGTAGACTGTAATGTGATGGAAGTGGTTTTCAATCACTCCTTCTAAATATGGTTTATTTGAAATTAACACCTTTAGCAAAGGACTGGATGAATCAGCATTTTCCATTGGAAAAAACCTTCCACCCAAAGATTTTCAGCTCGTTCTACAGCTTTTACTGAACTTGACTTTCCTGCCTTTCCTGCACCATGTTTATTTTAGTATTATTACATCATATTTTGTCTCATTCTTGAAGTTCTCTTTTCTGTTTCTTCTCAGCTTGACAGGGTCAATATTTAAATAAGGTTTAGCAAATATAACAGTGAAGGGCTACTAGAAGTAGCAGACAGCAAGGCACAGGGCTCAACACATTCCCCAGTTACATGGGTGTAAATCCCATAAGAAGAGAGGAATGACTACAACTGTCCTACTTTAATCATTCACCTTCTGCTGCTAACCAAACACAGTTTGATTTCTTTCCTAAAAACTCCTCCCTCTGAATTAATTTTATATATGGGTCACAGAAATTGACCAGTTCTCTATATTGCAATGAGCACCAGATGGAATTTCATTTGATATCATATAGCTGTTGAACAGTTTTGAACACATTTAAACTGAAGCACTGTGTTATGCTAGAGGAAGGAGGAGAAGGGAAAAGCAAAGCAGGAAGGGATAAAAGAGGAGTGATGGTAATCTAGAAAAAGAAGCAGGTCGTGTGTAAAACAGGCCAGTACCTTCTTCACATAATTATGGATGTTCTTATTCATCTGCTCGCATACAAATGAGCTTCTCTTTCTTTACAGTATCCTGCTAAAGCCTTGAGGTTTGTTGATTCCTTATGGCAATAAGATCCCCAGCTTAGTTACATGTCATAACTTGGAATCAACACTAGTCAGCACTGCCAAGTTCTATTAGGCCAGAAGTACCAGGCACAGGGTATATGTAGGGGAGAATGATGATCCTAGAGACCACTGTCTTCATACTCAGGAGGAAAAGGAAATTTCTGTGGCAGGCAGAATATAGTTCTTGCCCCTATAATAATTACACTGCAAGATTTTGGACATAATGTGCAAAATATGCAAGTGGCAATGTGATGTCTCTCTTACATGATTTCATGAGGTGCTTTACAAAGTCCCACTAAAACCAGCAGCTCTTCATAACCCACCGAAGGCTCACACCGGGCAGTGTGACCAGCAGCACAGTGGCTTTTGGCCACAACATGCTCTCCTCTCCTGCTGAAATCCTGCAGCTGGCCACATTGTGGTCCATACACTGTAACACATATTAATAATCCAAAGAAATAAATGTGTATAAAAAAATTTGCAGGTAACACTAGAAAGCGACAAAACATGATAAGTAGTAACAAATAGTGATCAATCTAGGGTCTACAGGATAAGTCCTATGAGGAGTAGCTGAGGGAGCTGAGGATGTTTAGCCTGGAGAATAAGAGGCTCAGGGGAGACCTTATTGCCCTCTATAACTGCCTGAAAGGAGCTTGTGGGAGGTCAGCCTCTTCTCCCAGGCAGCCAGCAACAGAATGAGAGGACAGTCTCAAGCTGCACCAGGGAAGGTTCAGGCTGGACATCAGGAGACATGGAGGTCATATAGGTAGATCTGTTTTTTGGCAAAAAACAGCAGTTTTTTTCTGGAATCTGAAACAAAAATAATGTTCAGATCAAAAAGGGGCAACAAGCTTTGGACCAGGAAAAAAAGTATCGGTAGAGCACTTAGCTTGAAGTGTGATAGCACTCCATCATCTGAGCTCCCCTACCAGTCCAATGTCTTTATAACATTGAAGGCATAATTATTCTGTTACAGAAACAGCCAATTCCTTTGGCCTGCATAATACAGCAATTCATAGCAAGATGTGCTTGCAGCCCATGATATCCCCATTAATAATACTGGTGCTGAAAGTTCCAAGCAGGAATTAAACACAGGATTAGGACAAGCACCCCTAGTGGCATCCTACTACTACTGTATTTGATATTTCAGTCAAAAAGAAACCCAAAATCAAACAAGGAAAAAAAACCCCAACAAACCAAACCAACAAACAAAGAAACCCAAACAAGCCCTATGACCAGCATTTTCTAAGTGCAACCAGCATTTTCCAAAAGCACAAAAGGAAAAAAACTTAGCAGATGAGTAATAAAACATGGTCAGAATAGCTTTCCAAAAGCCTGATTTGATAAAACCACAGTTTCATGTTAAAATTCAACTGATGGTAGGGAAAGCCTCATTGGAATAGGTGTTTAAAATTTAATTGAGGAAACTTAAGAAAAGTCATTTAAAATCCCGCTGTATGACCTTTCTTCTTTTTAATTCCTATACTATTGCCTACAACATGAGCACAGAATAGCTGAATTAGTTCATGCCTGTGTGTGTTTGGTAGGAATCCTGCTCTGTCTCCAATTCATCTATTGATTGAAATACCATTCCTATTCTAAGTCAAAATATGACATGTTTGGCACTGAAACACCTTGACACTGTCTCAAACATAGAAAAGAACTTGGAATTTAAAACTAGGGAAGATAATGGCAAGGGAAGAGTTCTCAAAAATGTTTCAACTGCAGAGCAGGAATCAATTTCAAAGTGTCATGATTCTTCACAAAACTGATATTATAGGGCTGACTGGCTCGACAGAAGAGACTTGGTTGGTGTTTTGGGGAGGGGTGGCTGGATGGGGTTTTTTTATGTAGTTGGTTGGTTTGGAGTTTGGGGATTTTTTTAGGGAAAGCTACCCATTGCAGAGAAAAATAACATCATTGCCTACTTAATTGGGCTTGAAGAAATATTTGATCCAGTAATGGCTAGCTTATCCCCACTTAGAAAGATAGTTCAGATTCTTCCTAGCACAGAAAAGTCATCTGTGCCCATCTTTTAGGTTCTATATCTATGAATCAACAAGAGAAACAGTGCCTGGTCAAAGGAGTCTTTTCTTATCTTGCATTTTGTAACCTAATCAAAGACCTTCTGTTGAAATAATGTTGAGTGAATTGGCAGACTCAGAAAATTCAGACACATCTCTTGTATATGCCCAGGAATGCAAAGCTGGTTACTGTCCGACCATAACCACAACCACATAAACACAACTTTCCATTTGAGGGTATGCATGTGCTCAGCTCTCCCTTTTACCTTACTGTGCATGTTGGCAGGATGCTGGGGAGATTTAACTGCAGATAAAAGCACCAGTCTCACTATTACAAAGGGCCTTGCTGCAATGTAAGATCACGGATTTCATGGAGGCAGGAACTGAATGAAAACTAGGCCTGGGAGGAGAGACGAGAAATCCAGATATGCATGAGCAAGGAGGGAATGAAGAGAGAGGTGGGTCATCCCATAAGCATTTATTTTCATGGTGTACCCCCCAGACTTACTGAAGAACATGAAATAAGTACAGTTTCTTTCACCTATACTATCCCAGAAAATGGTCCTCGTAGTGCACGGATTGCCACAGAGCAGGCAAGAACCTGGGACCTCTCTGCTACACATGCTATGTCTAATTACATACCAAAATGGAGTGGGTGACAGCAAACACAGCTTTTCTTGAAACCTCCTAGAATATCAAAACATAGACATTTTGTTATTTATGGCTATGTAAGAGGACTTTTTCTCTGTATGTCTGCATGCACGCCTTCCCTTAAATCTCTCACAGACATGTTTATAGAAGGAAGGATAAATATTTTTCCATAGCTTCATGGAAAATTACTATGAGAAACCTTGGAGTAACACAGCTGTGGGGTCCCTCATTACCTCAGCACTAGCAGAGCCTTCTACACACTGAAATTTCATTGTGCTTTGCTGGGCATGGGCCTGCAGTTGTATGCCCAGCCTTTCCAAAACACCTCATCAAAAGGATCAATAATTTTCAGTCTCATTAGTATTTTAGAGGGAACCACCAAGGGACAAAATCGCCTTCTGACTCAGACTGCATACTCTTTCCCAAACCTATATCTGATTTTATAACCAGAGAAAAGGGATCAGGGAGATGCCATCTCTCACGTAACAGAGACTTTGTACATCCTCTCTATTTTCAGAAACTTAATATCCTAGAAATTCACCTCCCAGTGCTCCATGCTCTGAGTTCAGGCAGATATTTTTGTCTTACACTTTGTCCCAAGCTGTAAAAATAACACCTTCTTCCTCAGAGGTGGCTGCATTTTTGCAACACATTAAAAACTTGTTTGGTGCTTCTCAGTAAAGCCACTAAAGGTGTCAGGGATTTTGTGCAAAGAAGAGCTCTTTATAGAAATAAATTTTTAAAATCCTATAAACAAAGCCATGCAGTAGAAAAAACCTACACAGAAACTGGACAGTTTTCACTGTTTCTTATCCCTAAGATGAGGCTGACCAAGGCTGGCATGAGGCTGACAGGCAAGCTGTAAAATAAGGAAATGAGAAAAAATAAAATCGGGATTAAAAAAATATTTATTATTAAGGGTTTGCTGCCTACTGAACACAGATAAAAACACCGTTCACACTAAAACACACTTGAGCCACTGTTCCTTCATACTGTCTCTGCACACATCCAAACAGCTGACTGAATAATTAGGAGGATACTGAGGTTTATATACTAAAAATTTTAAAGTATGAATATTTTCATTCTGTATAAATATTGGTTTAAATGGAAAACCGGAAGCTTGAATATAGAAGACAGGCTAGTGATTTTAGGAGTGAATAAGACCTTGAAATCTACCTGTAGCCTTCTTTAACATCTTTGTGTGTGTTCACTGACACAGCAGCCTCACTCTCTGAAGTACTGCAACTCTGACTTCAGTAACCTGCCAGTTCTGAGCTGCCCTATGGACAGTGACCTGCTGAATTGGAGATAGATGATAAAAAAATTGAAAACATTTTTGCCCCACAGATTTCAAATTAATTGGAGATCTGAACAAACAGAACTCCCTTGTGCGCTGTCAGCACACCTGAGGGAGGGGACACCACCCAGAGGGACAAGGACAAGCCGGGGAAATGTCATCAGGTTTAACAAGGCCAAGAGCAAGGTGCTGCACCTCGGCTGGGGAACCCCCCCCTCCCCCATATGAATCCATGCTGGGGAACGAACAGAATGAGAGCAGCCCTGGGAAGAAGGACTTGGGAGTGCTGTTGGGTGAGAGGCTGGACAAGACCCAGCCATGGCACTCACAGCCCAGAAACCCAAACGTGTCCTGGNTGACCTTATTGCATCCTTCCAGTACATGAAGGTGGCTTATAAAAAAGATAGGAACTTTTTAGCAGGCCTGTTGCAACAGTACACGGATTAATGCTCTTAAACCACGAAGAGGTAGACTCAGACTAGAATTCCTTTACAGTGAGGGTTGTGAAACAGTGAAACAGGTTGCCTAGAGAGGTGGTAGATGCCCCATTTCTGGAAACATTCACAATCAGGCCAGACAGGGCTTTGAGCAAACCAGTCTAACTGAGGTCCATGTTCATTGCAGGGAGGTTGGACTAGGTGACCTTTTTGACCCAAAGCATTCTATGATTCTTCCTCCTCCTGGGTCACTACCTAGAATTCCTATGAACTCTACTTAAGTGAGAGGCAACTGTATAAACTGATTTTTTTTCCTTTGGGACTTTCAAGAGACTCAATTTTAAAAGCCTCTTACTGAAAAAGAAGTTTATAATTACTCCTTTTATTCCTTCCCTTTTAGCTTCTTAAAAGGGAGATAGGACAAAATAATAAATTGGAAATATAAACACGTAAACACAGACAAAAAAACTGTCTTAGTTTTTTTCATTCAATCATTAAAAGTTTTCTAAAAAAGTAACCATACTTTCGCATAAACATGCATTTTGGTTTTAAAAAAAGATAATTCCTAAAAAGAACAATTTTTTTACTGACCAAAATTAATTGCAAGGAAAGGACGCTGAACTAGCCACTTGCCCTCCTGCCCACCACTCAAACTGTAAAATATTTGTTAAAAAAATATCCTGGCCCTAAATGGCACAACCCATTAAGTCAACAAGGTTCTTCTGATTTTACTGGAGCTTGAACTATCTCCTATATGAGCAAAGGACGCTAATTAAGCACACAGATGGTCAGACATATCTCTCGAAGCTCAGCCAAGTTCAGTGATTTGTTTTACCCATTCAGAAGCAATGCACTTGATACATCACCCCAAAAGCAGCTGTACAAACTGCTGCCTTTCCAGCCTTCCCACCACAGAACTTCATGAGGTCCATCCATCTATCAGTTGCTCTTGGCCTCTCCCAGGGACATCCCAGGCCTGTCTCGTTCCCTGACACCAGATCTTCCAATATCACAGGCACTCCCTGTTCTCCTGTACCCTCACAGGAGCTGTGAAAACTTTTTCATCCTCTTCTCAGCCCCATGGAGGGCACCTCCCTCACTGTGCTTCATGCTGCACAGGCCACGTGCCAGGGGTCCTGGAAAAGCCTCTGGCACTCCTCTGGGAGAAGCCATGGCCTGACCTGGGCAAAGCAGCAGAGATGCTGAGGCCATGGTTGGGCAGGCATGGGGTCCCCACCTGGCCCCTGGTCTTTCCCCTTGGGCAGTTTTTCTGGCTCTGCCCCACATCAGAGGTCCACCAGACAGGGCTGAAGTGAGGCCACCAGACCTGGTCACCAAGTGTATACACACTGACACATCACCAGTAAAGGAGCCCTTGGCAGCAGTTATGAGTTACTGCTTCCTTTGCCTCCTCCTCCTCCTCCTGGCCTGCATGCAGCAGCCTGCAGCTCTGGTCCTGCTGCTGAATTTCCTCAGCTTTTGTTGCTCTAAGCCTTGGCCACAGCGCTTCATGCTGTCATTCTCTCTTTTCCCTTCCTTCATGCATAAATACCAGGCAGTATTAAAATGATAAGATTGTCAGAGAAAAAAAAATAAAGAAAAAATGTTTCCCTTAGAGCCTCCCATATCAGGCCTGTAATTGAGAAAAGCAAATACATATTATATTACTTTGATTGGTAGTGAGTGAAACAAACTCTCATCTTCTCTTTCATCTAAGTCTTTTCATGGAAGACTGAAGAGAAGTTGTTCTCTGCCTGCAGAATAGGTTGAGGCAGGTTTTCCTATATGCAACTATTCAGTACATACCTTAATAGAAGGTCAAATAATACAGCAAAAAAAAGAAAAAAAACCAAAAAGGTAAAAATGCTGTCACTAATCTTTGCAGCTGTGCTGAGTGCTGCTGAGTCTCTTTACTAACAGCCCTGTAAGGCCAGGAGATGGAAATCCTGCCCCTTCCCCTGGCAGAGCCTTGGTTAGGGACACTGTCTTGTCACAGGCATTGGGTTGCCTCGAGCACTTTGATGATCTGGAGCTGTAGCTACGGTAACTAAGCAAGTGTTTAAGGCCTGCACTCTGCTAACAAGCTCATTGCTGTAATTTATTACCAGCACAGTCCTATTATAGGCATCAATGACAGAAGCTGTTGCTTCTTTGAGGCCCTGGTGCTCTCTGTGAGGTGACAGG
>VXBQ01004853.1:1650274-1701774 GCA_013400175.1 Phainopepla nitens
AAAAAAAAGAGAAAAAGAAAAAGAACAAACCAAACACCGCACATCTTCCCTTTTCTGTGTATGCTGGTACACATTCACATACCAAATGCACATAAACCAGCATTTAAAATGTTACCCATTTTCTGGTCCCTTTCCTTCCCCCTCTCAGCAGCACTGGAAAACCAAATATGCATTTGTGCCTGCCTTGCTTCCAAGTCTGGCAGCCCAGCTTAAACCCATCTCCTCCAGACGTAGGAGGCCTGCTACGTAAACTGAGCATTAAACTTTGATATGTTTATGGGGACCTCTCTGACCACTTGGCTGCTTGTTTTATTGCCCTTTGCGTATGCAAAGGCAAGTCCAGCCCCCTCATCTCCTTCAGTGAAAACACCAGGAACGTCTGAGCAGATCCCCTAATTCTTATTGTAGGGCAAAAGGAATTATTTACACAAACATCTGAAAATTCAAGGAATGCCTTTCCATCTTTCTGACCTGCAGGATCTGAAGTGGCTTAAAGTTACTGACATGGCTTTATTTACTGGTAAAAATAGCCATCTGAACTTGTAATCTTCACCAGCTCTTTTTTTGTAATATTTGAAAGTCTTGTTTTACTAACCAAACAAAAATATTCTATTTAGTTGCATTAGTCAAAAAGTATAAAATTTTTTGCCTGACAGGGTATTTTTTTTCTTCCTCTCTGTAGCCACAAAAATATGGAAAAAAAGGAAAAAACATACTGCAAAGAAATTATAAAAGGCATTATATAAAAATAAGAGATAATTAGAAGGTTTTAATTTGTGCACAGAGATAGATTTCTTCCTGGCATTGCCAATGTGCGGCTCAGTCTAAGCTTGGTGGTATTCAGAGAAGGGGAAGATGCTGAGCATGTCACAGCCCTTGCTGTTTAATTAGGTTGTGGTTGCCACTGCAGCTGAGCTTGGTCTAACAGCCACTGTTGACTAAAGGGACAGGCTTCGTCCTCGCCAATTCTACCATCTCTGCTCAGGCTGCCAGCTTACCAGCCTCCCAGAGCTAGCTCAGCTCACTAAACCTGGGCTGGAGCGGGGTGGGGAACACCCAAACAAAACATAAAAACAAAGCAAAACAAACAAAAAACCCAAAGAAAACCCCTACACAAACAAACCCAACATAACACAACCTCCTAAAAACTTTTTTTTTTTTTGCTCATCATGTTAACCAAACCAACAGGTGCTAATCCCACTGCAAAGAGGAAAGACCACAACTGCAGGGTGGGAGGGAAGAGGAGGGACATCCCTTTCAGTGGTGAAAAGCCACTGGACTGACACAGTTGTGTCACCACTGACAAACCCTCTGGCACAATCCTCTGACAAAGTCTGCCCGAGCCACTATTGCTCACCCCAGCAGTTGAGATGGATGCACTTGACCTATCCCATCTCCTCCTTTACCAGTCTGAAATCTTCAGTGGAAAAGCAGAAAGAAACAGCTGAGACAGCAACTTCTTCCACTCCCCCATGACCTTTCTTAACGTCCTCTTTTCCTCAAGCACACCAAGGGATCCCTGTCAGGCTTGCTAAATCCCTCACTTCGGAGCATGCTAGACTGCAGAGATGCCCTGTGGTGTATCATTTCTGTGCAACTTACAGATATCCGAAGAAAGTCTTCAGAGGAAAGAGGGAGAAAAATAAACCACAGTTGGTGCTTGCAATATTTTTACCACTGTTTTCCAGAGGAAGAGGTTGTGGTTGTATGGTGTACCCGTTGCACGGGGCCAAGCAGCAGTGCAGGAACAGCAAGTGACACAACTCAAGGCAGGCCTGCCAAGGGGAGCCCTGGCATGGGAGATGCAGGGCAATTCACTGACAAGAAGCCCTGAGCTGGAAACACCACCACCAACACCTTCTCGAAGCAGAGCTTCTCTTGCTTTCCACAGGGTGAAACAACAGCCTCAGACTTGGGTGCAAATAAAAAGCTGACAGCAACACACCTACCAGTGAGGAAAAAGGATGATTTTCTTTTTCTTAATATTAAAAAAAATGGGTTTGGGTCTCAAAGTGAACTTCAGGACCACTGTCAAGCCCCATGCCTCTGTGACCATTGAACAAACAGCATCTGACACTCCCATTTGTAGCTACCACATGCCACATCAGCAGCTCTGGCTGATGCTAGCACACCCCATAATAGGTAAGGGCAAGAGGGCAGGTGGGGATTTTCTATGTGCCATTGGACTTGGTGTCAGTGAAGCAGACCCTGAAGATACCAGACTACACCTTCTGCTCGAAAATTTGCCCTGGACTTCATTTTCTCAGCTAATGTATAGCCATCTATAGTTTCTCAGATAGATAAAATAAAGAAGTGGTAGAAGATCACACAGAAACAGGAAATGCAAGGTCAGAGACTTCAGTCTTAGGTCTCCTACCTTGTGTGCCCAGCCTGTTTGAAAGGAGAGAAGAGATTTCTGTCTTTCCTTCCCAATTAAACCATTGTTCCTTGCATAAGACAACATTCACTAGGCCAGGGAAAGAGAGCAAGACTGAGACACACTGTCAGCCCCCATGGTTAAGGTATGCAGGGAGAAGGGTTGCTGTCTCCTTCCCAAGCAATCCTGCAGCAGGATCCTTCCTGGATCAGAAGTGGGACCCAGTATCATCCCCCATCGCAGTCAGATTAGATGAGCAATTGGGACAAATGCTGTGAGCTCTGAGCGCTCTCCTAAAGGGGGCGTTGCCCTTCTCCCCCCAGTGTGCTCTGAAAGCAGCAGCCACCAAAGCGCTGCACGCAGAGTTGTGGCACTCTGCAGGCGGGGCCACCCACCACAGGGCCAGGGCAGCACACGTGTGCCAGGCCAGCTGCCACCACACTGAGACCGAGGAACATCTGGGCACAAACACATGTGACAGAAGAGAACTCCACGTGCCTGGGGATCCAGAGAGCTTAGGCATCAGGCAAGCAGAAGTTTCCGTAATTACAACTGTATCTCCCATCCAGAGTTTCTTCTGGCTCTGACCCAGTATCCCTAGAGCTTTCTCACCAGTAATCTTTCCCCAGGTATTTTTGCAAATCCAGGAAAGAGATTGTGTTATCTCTCAACAAAATATAACATATTCTAATATCCTAGCAGCTGGCCCTGGGACATAATCTATGGGACTCTGGTTGCTTATGGCCCAGTTTACAGTCAGCTTCCCAGAAACATTTGCATGGTTGGGTAGAGTTGAATACAGCAATTAATCTTTAGTTCCAAGTAATCAGAAACATTTAGTCAGAGGCAAACTTACTGAAAGACAAAAGAGGCTCCAGGACTGTCAGCAAAACAGGATGAATTTCTGAAATATCATGTATTTAATATTCTCCATCATGATTTAATTAAATATGTAAAACAAGAAAAAGCATATTTATTATTAATTGTTTAATTGAACCCAATACTCCAGAGCACAGAAGAACTTTCTGGACTGTTGTTATCTGGTTAGAAAATATTTTCCCAACTATAGCTTATTTCCCATTTCACTGCTGCCCTTTGCATTCCAAATGACATTTCTGGATTTCAGAAGGGAAAATGAGGGATAACTGACCAAGATTAAAGGTCTGAATCAATTAAAATCTGCCTCTCAGTTTCCCAGGAATAAGTGAACTCAGAATTAAATTTCCAAGGACTGGTCCTTTCTGACAGCTAAAAGCAGCCGTTTGCCAGGCTGTCTCTGGAACATCAGCAACACCACCAGGATCAAACATTTGGGGAGGAAACTGGCTCTTCTATAAAGGGTTTGGCCAGGACACAGAGAGCTCAGCCTTGCAAACAGCCACTCTCCTCCTCTTTATGATAGCAGCAAGGTGCAAAACAGATACTGAGGAGTTCACAGCTCCTCGAAGTGTGATGGTTCTAACAGCTCCAATATCTGATGCTAACACTATATGCATCTATTGCCAGATTTTCAACTCTGCAGTACTAACACAGAAGTCATAAGAGTAAGACAGAGGGGAAACATCACATTTTCTGAAGCTGTTTGGGCAACAAGCCCTGTCATGCTGTTGCAGAAACACATCGTACTGAATAAGTTCATCACAGCATGGTGAGAGCTGCATTCTCTGGTGCAGTATATAAGTCAAATGTCTCCTATCAGAGTAGCAGTTAGGAAATTTTTACATCAGTTTAAGGGTAGTATTATGCCTGTGGCTGACACAATATAGAAAACATAACTTTTTGAAGTACTGTTGTTGAAATTTTCCCCTAAAAGACACAAAAGGATAGATTTTTTTTCTGCCACAAAGTGTGTAGTTCCCACTACACCAGTTTATACTAAACAAGAATATATCCCCAAATCCATCCAGATTAGTAAGGTACACCATTTTTTGAAAGCAATTAAATGATATTACCATAAAAGTGAGAGAATTCTCTCACAGTACAACCAACAATTTTCCTAAAAATTACAATATTGCATGCTTTCCCCTTTCTTCCTTTGCAAACTAAAAATATCACCTGACATTTTTGCTGTGACAAACATCTTCAGATGTTTTTTACTGCATCTCCATTCTGTCTTTTTACTATCTTTTTCTTTGAAAGGATGAGCCTTGTGCTTAGACAAGCCCATAGATAGATTGCCATTAACTGCAGTGGAATTTAGGCCAACCTGGATTACCCACTAGCCTCTTGGCAGTCCTCAGACCTTGTACCAAAGCCACATAAATGGGAGAAAACTGTAGATGTCTGAGGTAAGTGTGAAGGCAGGTTACAGGGACACTGTCTATATCCATGTGCAAATTTAAGCAATGGTGATACGCAAGTCTAAAAAGCTGCGTAAAAGCTTTAAAACAAGATTCCAGCCATGATAGCTAATGTCCTACACACTGTGGGTTATATTTCCTAATTTCACCATAATTCCTTAATTTCACCTTGTCATTCTGCTGGACTTCCCTGGAGCCCCTTTGATGAAGTGGTCGCTGGCAATGCTGTTAATCTGATGCGTGCAAGAACCATCTCCTGTTCAGGGGCAGTGTAAAAACAGCATTGAAACTGCTTTATGAGACAGATAACCAAAACTAGAGCAGTCACCACCCAAACCAGAGGGCACATGCAGGGCTGGAATAGGAGCAGAGCTGTGCTGAGTGTCTCGGGGTGTTTCTGGAGGGTTTGAGAGCTATTGCTTGGAGCTGCATGTGTGTAAGAGATAAGCAAAAAAAAAAATACTCCAAGAGCACAGAAAGAAGGCATCAAGGACACATCAGATACAGCTGGAGAGGCACGTGACTAGGAATGCCAAGATATTTCCACTAAAAGGTGGGCAGGAACTATGAGAAAAGTCACTTTCCCTGAACACAGTGGGATTCACACAGCAGAGGAAAAAAAAATTAGGTAATGCCCCACAAAAATAATCTGACCTAAAGATACTTGACTAAGTCATCAACAAACACAACCCACAAAAGCCTCAAATACTAGTTTAAACAAAAAATGTGACAACTTGTTTTATTATCTCTCCCTCCCACCATCACTTTAAATCAGCTTTGTTACTCCAGTAATCATGAGCCTTTTTGATAAAGAGTGGAGTCCAAGCTGGCAAGGACAGTTGGGTTAGATTTTGGTTGGCACCTTCACAGCTATCTTTATTCTCCAGACTCCCAAAAAGCACATCCAAATCTATGTGGTTACATTTGTCCCTCACTACAGACACAGACCAGCCAGGCACTCACAGGTCTGGGTACCACTGTCTAATTCCACTGCAGACCAAGTCAGAAGAACCCTTCCTCATGGAAAGATACTTTTAAAGAGATTCCTTCATGTAAGCCAGAGTCTGCAAAGCAACAGGAGCCAAGGCACCACAAATAGAACCATCATCCATTCCACTCAGAATCTTTGCGTAGGCACTGGGGTAACGATGACAGGCCAGAGAGAGTTGCCAGAATCAGGGCAAAGCAGCTCTTGCCAGAAACCGAGGTTCCCATGAGCACTAGTTCCTTTCAGCAACACCCAGCATAATAATGTGCCAATTCAGGGCAGCTTCATCCTCATGAGGACCCAGAGAAAGCGAGAAGCCACAGGCAGGGTCAGGCTTCCTCAGAGCCCCAGATGGCCTCTGCTATGTCCTTTGCCTGCCTGCACCCATATGAGTTATCTTAACTCCTTTCCCTTCTCCTCCTCACATCCTGTTGCTTCAGTTCCCATTTTATAAAATTAAAAGCTTAACTTTACTATTAGGGCCCCTTACCACAGATGACAACCCCTGCCAGGATACATTCTCCCCTTTTCTGTCAAGGAGGACACTACCTGAAGCAGCAAAACAAGTTACTCATGAGAAGGGAAAACAATTGTCCTGCTGGACTGCAATATCAATAATGAACTTCAGTAACTCCAGGGTTAAAGCTGGTAACAAAGCAAAGCTTAGGTCAGCAGACTCTTAAACATATTTATTAAGCATGTGTTTAAGCAATCAGCTAAAACAGGGACAGAGGTGCCATAGTATCATCTAAGGAAGTTCCTTTTTTTTTTTCTTCTCAGTTGGGTCTTTGGAAAAAGCATAGTCATAGCTAGATCTCATATGTTGCACAATAATTGAAATTTTCATAGAGAATTCCAGAGTAAATTGGTAAATTGTTACCAGACTGCACAGCCTCAAGCTTGTCAGCATTTCTATTTTCTTTTTTGTTTCTTTTTTTCTTTTTTTTTTTTTTAATTTGGTTTAAATTTGTGTTCCATCATAATTTTGTTTCATAATTTGTGTGTCATCAACTCTGGTCGTCTTGTGACCCTCTGATTTGAGAAAAGCAGAAAAAGAAGCTATTTCTAAACCAAACAGTATTTTCCTCCTTCACTATTCCAGGAAACAAATTCTTCCCAAAAGCCATCATTAAGGAAAAGTCAGAAAGAGTTCAGATTTTTATGAGTGAAGCAAATAAGCTGCTACAATATTAAAAAAAAAATCTGGAATTTAGCTTATGAAGTTCTAGATCTTTTGATAGAAAAGAAACCACTGACTGATAGTGATTCCTTCTCATGAAAATTCAAAGCATTTCAAACAGATTTTGAGTAGATTTTCAGTTAAAGGTATGAAAGTAAGTAGTACTTGAGTGTAGTCCTCTACTTGCCATCTGTAATCATCTTACCCGAAAGTAGATGTATTTTTCTTGACAATTTTGGTTCTTGTCTGTTCACAGTGGCAAGAGTCTCCACCCTTTGGGCTGTACTGACTCTTACAGAAGCAAACAAGACATGGTAATTTTGCTCTCTGCGGATCAATGCCCAAGTGAGGTCTCCTAAGCAAAATTTGGAGGCGGAATGAGAGCCAGTAGAGGGAGTATCATAATAGCTCCCCTGTGGGAACATTTCTTGCAGAAGAATCCAGAGACTTCAGTTGGTCTCAGGACCCTATTGTGTTAAGAAATATACATGCCTACAGTAAGCACGCTTACATTGTTTTACTACATTTTCCATGCAGGCAATGGATTTTTTGCAAAGGTCATTGGGTCCAAGCCAGTCACCACTGGGAATATAAATTGTGTGTTCTTCACATTGAATCACAGAGGGGGGGGGTGGGTGGGAGAAGTCAGAAACAGATTTGTAGCTTTCTTATTTTTCTTATTTAAAATTATTATGGCTATTTCTCTTTTTAACAGCAATATTCCTGGTTCTTCTATAATGCTTGACATCCAGTAGTCTCAAAATATATTAAAAAGAAAGTACTACTGTCCTAGGAAAAAAATCTAAGCCCAGAAAAGCAAATTGATGTTCATGCATCCCAGCTCATCAAATACGTACCAGGAGGAAAAAAAAACTATTTCAAGAACAAATGTTTGATATGCCCTCAAACATCTGAAAACAGTTTTTGCCCTCCAGAAAAACTAAGGATGCCCATAGGGAGAAATCCAGACCTTCACCAGTGGGAACCTGACTTCAGTAGAGGCATTCATTCAGTAGGCCATTTCATAATGGAGGGAACTGCAGTTCATGCTCCTCTGCCACCTCAGTAATAAGCTTTTTCTCAGTAGGTCCACCTATGTTTTGTGTTTCATCGGTTGTCAGAGGTTTACAGGCACTAATTCTCATTTGATTTCCCACTTATTGGGGAAGTTAATGGCTTCAACTCTGAGACCAAGTTTGTAACTGGGAGAAACTTGTCCCTGAGAAGCGATGCCATGAAGGAGGCTGGCCTGCAATGGATGCAGAGTGGCAATTCCACTGCCTATTCAACAAGCTGAAAGCCCAGCTCTTATACATCCATCAAAGTCCATTTTAATTGGGAGCCTAAAGCTATTTTACTCATCAGTAATAAAGGAGCAATTAAGTTCACAGCCAAAAATGAATTAATGAGATACTGCAAACAACTTAATTAACTCCTTCATGGGTATTCAGATAGAAACCACACAAAAAAACCCCACAGGGTGCGCTAATTATTTCAGGGGTCTGACTAAAATGAAACAAAAAAAATAGATAACCACAACATTTGGAACAAAGGCTAGAAGTCTGTCATTAAGTCATCTTCTCTCATATACAGTAAGCATAGGAAGCTGTGTATGACACTGCACATGTGGAAATGCCTACATCCCTGTGTACAACTCATCAAGAGCAGCGTCAAATTCGGTAATACTAAAACTGAACCTATCTCCTCCATTTATTTTGGCACATACTCTGGGGGGCACTCTCCTTACCCTAAGGAGAAGAGTTTGGCAGAAGAGTTGATCTGTTTAAATACCCTTTAAGGGAAAGTGGAGGTTTAGCAAGGATGGCCTGGAAAAGACAGCATGAGGTATGTGACGTTGTGCAGTGCCTGGCCGAGGCTGACTTACGTGGCACAGCTTGAGGAAGAACAAGAGGGTCCCTCTGTGTATGTTTAGGAGGTTAAACTGTCATCCTTGACAATTTACATTAACTGTACAATATTTCATTGCCACGAGCTCAGGAATCCATAAAACCATTGGGCTAAATTTGCTCATCCCTGTGTTTTGGTCATTTATGGCCACACAAAGGATGGATAAAATTCTACCAGTACAGGCAGAGAAAAGTTTTGCTGAGGCTTTTTTGCCCTGGTCCAAACATTATACTTGAAATTTAGAGAAGCAGAAAAACAAACCCTTTCCATGTGGTGGCAAAACACAGCTGCTTTTAGAATCTCAAAACTTGAGCTATTTTTAAGGAGAAAGCCAAGGGTTCCCAGGGCTCACAGTGGAGTGTCAGCCTGCAGAATTCAATAACCAATCCAGGAAACCCATTTTGACATCTAGTTTCAAAGAGGGTATTGTAAACAAAAAGCAAGCCCACAGAACAATATCATTCTTGATCCCTATTTAAGTAGCAGGAACACATAAAAGCCTCAGAAGTGGAGACATCTGTATTTATGTAGAGTGCTTTCCCTGTCTCTTTGTACTCCATTAAATTGCAAATGGCGAAATGGAATTTCTTTTTCGAGTAGATTAGCCCTTGAATCTTATACCATCCCACATACAACAATGCCACTACTAAAATAGGAGAAGGACACTTTCTGAAAGCTGCAGAAGCATTACAATATTTGTTTACAGTTAATATCATGGTATTTCAGCCTGGCCTCATAGCAGCTCACAGTAGCCACTACTGGCTTTTATTGGAGTTTGTTTTAAGTTAGAGAGGAATGAGACCAGAATCAAATCATGAGGACAGCATTTATATATGACAGCTTGTCCGGAACCTCACCTCAAAAGCCTTTTTGTTTATTTGGATTCAGTCTGTAGCAAGACTTCTCATTCATATACATGCACACACACTTTTTATTTTTTTCCTGTTAAGGCAAGCTAGGGATAGAGGATATCACACAAAGCCAGGTATAACAAACAAGAGGACAAGGAGTTGTCATTGACAAGACTGGGAAAAAAAAAAAAATGTTTTCTTTTTTCTCTCTACATGTGCTTAGTTAAACTACCAAGCCTATAAAAGAATATTTTGCAAGAAATAGAGCTTGGGATTCCTCTTGTCAAAAGGATGACTAAGTCTTCTATCTGCCTGTCAGCACAAGTATTATCCATAGATTGACAAAAAGCATTTGTTAACTAACTTGGTTTTAGTATAGCAAAAATTTTTTATTGCATGCAACGTGCTTTTCTACAAGAAATACATTCATGCTTATTGTGGTCGTTAAGCCAATCTGCCTAACACTAAGTAGGTTATGCTTAGGGACAAAGACACGATTTTTAATGCTGCAAATCACCTTCATTCCCAGATCAAAATTATTCTGCTTGTATGTGTTTATTTTCCTTTCTAGTGTATTTTGTCTGATTTCAAATGAAGGTTCATGAAGTCACCAGCACACCCAAAGCTTATATGTGTTTTGAATACCAGATTGTGACCCCATTGTTTGCTTGTGTGTATTACTGCTATAACTTTGCACAGTCTCACTGAGTAGTTTGCTGCAGTTTGCCCTGGGGAAGATAAGCCAGAGCATAATCTATGCATCCTGTAGGTCTTGAGGCTGTTGAAGTGCATGTGCTATCTCTTAGAGAAGAAAAAAAAAAAAAAAACACCCCAAAAACACAGGGTTCCCAACTGATCTTCAGCTGTATCAAAACAAAGAAATGGAGGCAAAATAATTATTGACTCCTGTTTATACTACTCTCAACATTTCTCATTCAGTGCTACGAGAGAAAAAAATGAGCCTTTTTGCCCCATAAAAAGGATGTGTGACCATTTTTTATTTATTTATGAAGTTGCAAGCTCAATTAATGGCAGCAGGACATTAATGGCAGCAGGACATTAATGGCACCAGGACCTGTCTTCTTGGAATCAGGACAGAGGAGTAGGAAGCCTTCCCTTTTGCTGAGAGAAATAGTCACATGGCTTCCATGTGCACCTCTTAAGGAGGTGCCATTATAAAAATACAGCATCATAGTCATGCTAAATAAATAGAGCTTAGTGGAAAACCCAGTGGAAGTACTAGATTCAGGAGCACCTGCACATTACTTCAGTTTGGTCATTGACTTTAGCAGGATGAAGTGACTGCCTCTTTGTCTGCTCCCCTCCCCCACCCTCTAGTAAATAAATTGTAGTCATAACTTCTTATAAACAGCATTTACACTGCAGAAATATTACACTGACCTGCAAGCCTACTGTCAGATCTGACTAGCATTTGAAGCACACACTGAGCAGGGCAAAGTACTGCTGCTAACAGTCGTAAACTGTTGGGGTTTGAGCTGTACTGATATGGCAGTGCTTTGGTCTCAGTTTTATGTTTTACAGCCACACTCTTCTGCTCTTATCAAAATGTGGTATATAACTGCCAACCCTGAGGGGTTCCTGTGCACGAACTCCTGCCAAGCTCATGCCACATTCCCCACACAGCATCGCCTCCTGAGCTCTTGCTCTGCACGTAGTAGATGGTGTTGACTCTGACAAAGAAAGCACTAAGGATTATTTTTAAAGGCTGCAAAAACACTTGCTTTTCTGGCATTTCCTTTGGGCTGAACAGCACTCACTTGCACTCCCTGGAAGCAGCAAAGATATTCTTTTGAAATTAGTTCCTCCTACTTCTCTGACTAATAAATATATGTATTTTCAGATAGCTCGGGTTTTCTTATGGAAGAATCTAAAATCTACATGGGAAGTATAAAGTATGCTTATCAGTGGTCAGGGAAAATAGGTCTGCTTTTCTCTCAAAGGTGTAGTATTTCAATATTAACACAATATTTACAACAAAGACACCCAAAAAGATCTAATCCTAGTCTATTCCCTATAGCAGACTTTCCCAGCATAAGGGCAAAGGAAAAAAAGACAAGACAATTAAAAAAATTAGTAACAGATCAAAGTCCAAGAAGACTAGCTCTTTTTTCTTTTCCAAAAAAGCTGCCTTTTTTTTTTTCTTTCTCTCTCCAGACCACATAACTCAGGATTTTTCCCTGCTGTGGAGAGGGGGAAAAAAAAAAAAAGTTTTAAACAAAGCAGGTATTCCAATGGTTTAAGATTAAACATCCTCTTAATTTGCATTGCTATACATGCTGATCTTGGGCCATGAGATTAAGGACCTGTTCCTAGTATTTCAGTTCTTTCTAGGGACAAGTTTTTGGAGAGGGAGGATAAATACCATTGGCACCACACTTATGTCAAAACTTTGTTAACCTGGCTTAGTCAGCATTTTCTTTTCTTGCCTTGACTCACTCTATCTGCTGTCAAAACCACCACATTTCAGCACCATCCAAGAGAGATCTGTTCCTTCTCACAGCACAGGACCTTTGATTCTGACATCTCCTAGGAGTATTTTTCATGTTGCATCAGAGACCTGCGAATCAACATTGCCTCTCTGCATTCCCTCAGCTGTCTCTTGCTTATGGCAGCTTAAGCAAGATGAATCTCTCTCTGCCTCCCCCTGCAGTAATGGTTTATTTACATTGCCTGTCTGACACAATTTAGACTGGATTAAACCGCTGTGCAACCACATCTCAAACTGACTTACACCCCTATGGTACTCCCACTCCCTGGCATGCTCCTGACCATACATAAAGCTGTGCCAAGCATTCTTGTTATCAGAAAATTAATAATCAAAATTTAAAAAATAAAATTAAAACAAAGCAGCTGGCTTTCTGCTGGCTTAGAGAGCTGTATCAGCTCCAGACACGGTCCTGGGGCAAGAGCGGGGTGGGAAGGAGTGGCTGGGGAAGAGCCGTGCCAGCCCCCAGTTAGATCGGCTCCAACAGAGATGGCTCCCTGTCCTCAGGTTATTTTGAAAATGGGACTACGGCTTTAAGTGCCCTTGTCAGGAGTGGCCAGGGGCACAGACACAAACCAGGTGCTTCTAGCTTAATGAATTACAGGCCACATCATCCATTCAGGCAGAGTCTGCCTGTGCTCTTTGCCCACAGCAAGTACAAGGCAACTTGAGCTATCCTCACCTTCAGGGCTCAGGCTTAACCTTGACACCCCCATGGCACAGGCCTAACCCTTCAGCTCCTCTAGCTTGACTGAAGGCACCTTCCACTTGCTAAGGGCACACAAAGAGGCCGGCTGACCTGTTGTCCTGTCACACGACTGCATTATACGCCTCAGAACTCCTGTTTAAGGAGAAGCATTTACTCAGTGTTCTCAGAGTGGACTGGCACCCATCCCTTGAAGCCTCCTGAGCAGGGCTGGAGAGCAAAGGCACTGCACTGGCACAGGAGAAGCAGGTCTGCAAGTGAGGCATGTACCCACGCACAAAGCTGTGTGGCTGAACTTATTTTTCCAAGCGGAGTTCAACATTAAATACAGAAATGTACTTAGAATTATTCTGTTAAACACACACAAAATCTACTTTTGAGCCATTCCAAGGGATTCTTCATGAAAATTTATAGAAACAAATTCTAAATATTCCCAAACAGACCAGTATAAAAAGGAGTTGAACTAATTAAACCACTAAAAGCAGCAGTAGGAAAAGTAGCAGAGGAATAACAGGTTTCACTTGTCATTCTAGAACAAGTCTCTCTGCAGTTTATTAAACTAAAACTGAAATACCCATTTTTTCCAAAACTATTTTGTGATCTCACTGAAGAAACAGACAGTTGCAGTTCAGTATGCCACTAGAAAAAAAGATATTTATTTCTCATGTGCTCTATCAGATTATCACAATTAATTCATTTCTAGAGAAGAAAGGAAAAAAATTATTCTTAAGATTATACAAGTTGGTACAGTGCACCGCCCTGTAATTTTAAAGACTTTAAAGAAATCCATCAGTACTTGAGCTCAAGGTGTCAGAGCTGCCCTCTTCAACAGTTCTCTCATTGTGGTTTGCAGCAAGGAAAAAAATAAATCTTAAACAAAACAAAAATAACCCATATAGCAGCCAACAGATGGGGAAAAGAGAAAGAGGGGGAGCAATATGGAAAGAAAAAGGAAAAAAAAAGAAAAACATAACCCAGAGAGCATTACATCAGTTCTCCTCCCAGTTTTATTTAAAACACACGTGCCATCACTCACAGCTCTGTGGTTACTGGAAAATATGACTGTAGCTTCCATGGTGTGGGTGTGTGGGTTGTATTAAAAAAAATACATTTAAAAAAAAGGACCTTTCTTTGGCTCAGCTTTGGCTACTGATGGAAGGAAAAAGGGTGGCATATTTGTACAAAACCGTTGTGTTTTGGCAGGGAGGACATTCCTGCATGAGCCACCTAGCTATGTTTTGCTCTTTAGCAGAAGCATACACACCATTTCACAGAGAATATCACTGAAAGAGCACAGCATCAAGCACTACAGAGAATGGTTTCCACCCCTATGCAAACAATTACTCCATTAGATTATCAGTGAAAAAAGCCTTTTTGAAACAAATTATTTAGGCCAACACTTGTTTCAGCTTTGACTGCCTATGGAGCAAGGATAGGCAGGGTAAAACATTCATCCTGAAACCAAAATACCACTCAAGTTTGTGCTTTAAAGATGAAAGTCAGCAAGCACCCCTCAGACTGTTACGGTACAGGCAAGTTGTTCAAAATAAGAGCCAAAAAGTAATGAAGAATTTAAAATTCCAGCAAAGCCCAGGTGGTACCCCTCTTCATGAGGGACTTGATTTTGTGTGTGCACATACAAGAGGAACAAAGACACGGGATGAAGGACATCTAGATGACTTTCTGTGCTTATCAATAGCTCGTGGTGAAATCACCATGTCAGTTGAAGTCTGACTTCAGAGACAAGTATTTTCAGAGGGGCCCAAGCTGACCATTCACAGTCATTAGCCAGTTATTTTGAGAAGGGCTCCAAAATACACTTGAGACTTAAAAAAAAAAAAAAGTAAAAAAAACCCAAACAAACAAAAAAAAAACCAACCCACCAAAAAAACCACAAAACCCAAAAACCAGAAAAACTCCTGTGATTTTCTCCTGCTTGCCATGCAGAGGTTTAGGGCTTACATTTTCAACTTCTCCAAAATCAGTGGTTTTAATCAAAAGGTGAATTTTTTCAGGCTTCCATCCTTAGAAAAGCACCAGATAGCAAGAAAAGGCAGTAAACTGGGCATCCCTGGGACTCCCCTGACTCCAGCTGCAAGCACAGCACAAACTATCACTGCTTTTGTAGGTTCCCAGGGGCTTTCTATGTCAGGAGTTCAAGCCCAGTTCTGACACACAAATGAAGTCACACCCACTAACACAGCATTTCTGGCCTCTGCTTGCCACAGGCTGAGTCACAGTGGTCCATGAAGCATTCCACACTTGCATTTCCAACACCAGAACTGCAACACACACAGGGGAGAAGGGCAGGAAGCAGCTGGCTGGGGCAGAGGGGTACTAGGGTGGACTTTTCCCAGGGGATGCTCTCTTCTGGAGGGCCATGGTGAACCTGCTGAGCTGTCTACATGCATCACTAGGGAGTACAAGGGACCAGGTCTTACTTGGCCTTCTTCAAGGAATGGCCCTCCATCTCTGCACCTGTGTTTTGTTGGGTTTTTTTCAGGCCACAAATTAGGTGATGTAAACACACAGCAAAAGCTGTGGCCTATGATTATCATTTTTCCTCAGTGAATGGATAGCAATGATGTCTAATTAAAAGAACAGCTATGAGGAGCAAGGCACAGTGAAGTCACCCCTCAACCTCCAAGCTCATTAATGCTCTGCACTCCAAAAATGAATTGAGAGGTCACACTAAAGTGACCCTGGCTAAAGGTGCCTCAAGACAAGTCAACATTTGTCATGGTGAAAGCTAAGCGCAGGTACTCTCTTCAGCCACAGCTGCTTGCAAACTGCTCAGCTACACTAGTGGCAGTAAAAACATTTAGACCTTAAACATTAGAATTATGAGTGAAGTTGTCCTGGCGACAAGTTTCGTGTCTGAAAAAATGGTGGTGCAGCAAAGTCTCATGTGGTTTTAATTTTGTATAGATTTAGGATGCCAATCTCTTTCACACAATTCTACTGCTCCTTCTTTTGTTATTATCCAAGGACATCAGACAAAAACAGACAAGAGACCTATGCATAGGGAGTTTTTTGAAATGATAGCAACAACTCCCAAAACTTACTGAAAACATAACACATGAAATGCCTGATCATTAGCTGTGTATTTTCTAAAATGTGATCATATTTACAGACACAAGTCAAGAAGACCCGTTAATTACAGCTGAACACAATCTCAGTGAGTTTTAAAACAGATAATGAAAGATAAAATTCCAAGACACAAGGAGGTTTTTCTATTTGTTTCTTTTTTTTTTTTTTTTTTTTTAAGACTTGCCAAAAAAAAAGGCCTGTTCACTTGAGGCGTTCACCACTGGACACTAAACTATTGATGAGCGTCAAGAGGGCAATTATCCCTAAAATAAAGACTTTTGTATATCATGGGTCCCACATTCTAAATTCAGCCTGAGAAGCAGGAGGAAAAAACGATTCAGACGTCAACAGTGAATTGGCCAAAGGTCTCTGCGTTACAGATATACCACTGTTACATTTTACATGGCATTAGGAAGTGTGGCAGTCATTTGACCCACCAAACAGCGAGCACTTTTGATGCAAAGCCTAACTGTCACTTATACTTTGTCACGCCATTTAGTTTCAATGATTTTCTGAACTCTTCAAGGAACTATGCTAATGCTCCAGTTTTACTTTTGTCAGTATCAATGAGATCCTCATCAAAACCAAACTCCTGAAATTGTTTTGATGCCCCTTTCCTTGACAACATCTGCTCAGTTTCCCCTGTTGTTTCCTTGACTGTGGGAAATAGGAGAAAAAAAATTCTTGACAAAAATACCATGACTATATTTTATCTGCAAGAGACATTAAGCAGTGGTGGGAATTGAGGTTTGGAGTGCTCTCTTCAAGAGCACCAGTCTTAAATGAGGATGAATAAAATGGAGTCCTACTCTAAACTAGATTTCCTCCATGCTGATTGCAAGAAATGGTAACAGTTTACAAATCATGTCATATTCACTCTGTTTAAGAGACCCAGAATATTTTACATTTAATTCTGTCCTCCATTTTCCCCAAGCAGTTTTAGGAAATGAAAAACTGACCTTGCAAACTACTGCCAAAATGCCCCCCAGGTTAACATGCATGGTATGAACTGTTGAGGAGGAGAGGCAAGTCTCATCCAGTCAGGGTAGCACAAACACAACAGTCTCTGGGGCACACACAGCCCTTTGGGATGGATAACAGTTTGGGCATTTCCAGCTAAATCCACTAGCAAACATGAACTGAGCTTCTAAGAATGGGTGACTGGAAATAAGGCTTTAGGTATAGTTTGCTTTTCCTGTAATAACATTCACCACCATTCAGAGGCTTCTGCAATCACTTAACACTGCCTCAAGCTGTTTAAATTTAAGAATGGAACTAAATATCTCTACATCTCCTAAAAGAAATCAAAATTCACTATTTTTACAATACCTGATTAATATAACTAAAAATTAAGTCGCTCCAACAGGAAGGCTTGCACAGAATCCCTGCAAGTTTTCCCGATTTTAACACCCATGAACTCCAGCTTGGAAATGGAAAGAGTAAGAAATTTCATGTATTAGGTGTTCAGTCTCTGGTTTCCGTCTTATGTGACAAAAATTGAAGTTTTTGCTAAATTAAGAAAGACAAACTGAAAAAAAAAAAAACCCACAAAATTTTAAGCACAGTTCAGTCACTCATGGTTTCAATTTGAAGTCACTTTGTCTAAATGTGAAACAATACCAGCTTTGAAACAGCACCTTAGTCTGTATTTGACAGATTTTAAATATGCAGCAAAAGGGAACCTAAACAGTACTCTTTTGTAAGTTAAGCAGAAAGTTTGGCTTAAATGGCTAAATTACCTAAAAATCATTTTCAAGTCAGTAAATAAAAATTTCATTTTCAAAGGACATTAACTTCAAATGCCTTTTGTTAAAATCTGCATGCATAAGTGTTACCTGGAAGATGTTCTGGTTTTCAGTGGTCTTCTCCAAACCAGTATCCAGTCTGATATATCAGCCAGCCTTCTTTTTTTAAAAAGGGCCTGAAGCTGAAGGTACTTTTCTATTCAAGTCCCAGCTTCTGTATTTTTGTTAATACTCTCAGTTTTCATTTAAAATATAGGCAACATTAATTTACTAATCTATTTAAGAGTTCCAGATAAAACCTAGAAAATTCCAAAGGTACAAATAGGCCAATGACATCGCCATGTCAAACTACCAAGTTTTTTAACACAGCTTCATGATTTACAAATGGATGAAATTAGCAATACCAACTACAAGAGTCAGAAGTCAACCCTAACACTAAACCTGGTGATAGCACCACACCAGACACTTGTGAGTCACAAGCCAGCACTCAGAAATTGCTTCCCTGTGTTTTACACTTCGGTTAAACCCTTTACATCATGTAAGATTGCAATACACTTACAACTCCGATCTTACTGCCCTCTACTATACTTTTTGCTAAGCAAAATTAAATTTCTATGCTAATTTAACAGGTCATTCCTGAGTAAAAAAATAAGGAGGACTCTCCGAGTGATGGTGCACAGTTACATGCTGTTATATATAAGCAAACATCTTCGGTGATGTCACCAGGAGCCCTACAGTGCCTGAGAGGTAGCAAGGACAGCGCTCAGGGAGTGAGTTACCCATCGCATGGAGGATGACCAAGAGTAGATTTAAAACACAGCAGCGCAGAACAGCCTCCAGAGCCACAGCAGTGAGTGTTGTGGGAATACCAGGTAGGATGAGCCTCTCAGGGAGCAGCACAGGTCCCAGGATGCTGTTCCGGTGGAATGTGGTTTACACCAGAGGAAGAGTCCCTCCTACTGAATGTGAACCAACTGTTAATGCTGTTAAAACATCAGCATTTTGGTACTTCCCCCATGTAGAGTCCCAGCTGAAATCATTCTGGTTTCAGCTGGCCTTAAGGGTGAACCCTTTTGGAAGATCAGACTAGTATTAAAATAGAAAGGGAGGAGAATAAAAAGGGAATGGAGAGAGTCTGCACCTCACCCAGTCACACAAACACTTCACATGCTTTGCAGACAGTATGGCCTGCAATTAAGGTCAATCAAGGCTGGGCATCATAAAATTCTACCAATTAACAACTTTGCTAAATTTTTATTGTTTAGGCAGAAGTGCTCCATACCAGGCATCTGCCTTTGGTTGGTATTTCTGTTTTCAAGAGAAAACTTTAACTCTGACAGTTTAGTGCTGAAAATGTGATTTTAAAAAAATGAATAGTCTCTTTCCTCTTATTAGAATTCCTTATCATAATTCCTATAGCCTTTTTCTTCAAGTAGTACTAAACATCTACAAATTCTGAAGTCAAGAGAATAAACCTGCCTTTGCCTCTTCTCCAGTAGTTCAATAACTAAAGAAAACAGAACACACTAACTTACCAGAAACCAAACTGAACTATCCTGCTTAGTCATTAAAAGCATATCCTGATTTCCTGGGCAAATGATTTGACATTATGATGCACTTTGCAGAACTGCTGAACACTTCCAGTAAAAACTGATGACCAGGTAAGGGGTTTTGACAACATCCTAGGCTTACTAAACACTGACACAGCACTGCAGTCCACACACTGGATCTGCTCAAGCGATACAATTTATCCTTCTCTTGGTTTTCCCCATATTAGTCTCTTTTCCTGGCAGGCTGTCATGGCCCCTTGTCACAGCCACATCTAATCATGGCAGACATGAGGCTGAGATGCACAAAGGCCTTGCTGAGGTAAAGTTCTGTCCAGTTACGTACTGGCATGGCCAGATCTAGCAAATAGGTAGCACAGCTCTAAAACAGCAAAAGCACTGATGCAAAGCTTCCCTCAGGAGAGGAACGAAGCAGGCAGGACAGTGACCCAATTTAGAGGTGTATAATACCCGTCTACTCACCTCATCCTCTGCTTGAGATTATTACCCCTGTTGTGGAAATGAGGCAAAGAGCAATAGGTTGCTTTTACCCCTCCAGTCACCTGTACCTGCCCTGGTAGGATTCACTGCCTCCCTGTCACCCAGCAAAGCTGCTTGGTTGCAGAGAGGGAAGAAAGGAGAGCACGTTCCCCTTCCAGCATCACAGATTAGCATCCTTATTCAAACTGCTGGAAGCAGCTAAAATTTGGCCACCTGCCATCTTTGTGACACCTCTGCTAGAGGGCAGCAAGCCAGGGCAGAGGAGCAGTTCAGACTGCCAGCAGCAGCACTGGTGGTGACCTTTCCTATCTAGGCAGCAATCCTGTACCTGCCTGGAGCAGTGGAAAAACCTTGCTCTGGGCCTGAAGATATGCACTTTAACAAGGTGATACACCACAGTGGTCACATGAATTATTTTAGCTGCCCTGAGCAAAAGCCTAAACTTTTGCAATGGCTTCTAGTGACAAGGAGATTATTGGTTTCATTTTACTATGAAACCAATGGCAGCCAGGAGTAACTACAAAATGTGGCCATCCTACTCCCTAAGAAAGGAAATGTGCCACTACATGTGCATATATATTCCATATATAGAAAGGTTATAAACACAGCCCCCTCAGTATAGCTCCCTGGCATTTTTTAATTCTTTCTTCTCAGTACCATGGTGCTGATTAGATAATATGTATCATAGGAAAATAATGAACAGAAAAACAAGCCCTTTGAAAATGCTCTCAGGATTAATTTATCCACAAACAATTTATTTTTAATGCATAAGCTGCAATTTTGCCTAATTTGGAAACATATCAAGGACAGGTCAGGCATTAAGTCAGCTCTTGCTCCCTCTGCAGTGCCTGGGCTGAGCCCAAAGCTCACCTTTGATACCAGAACTGCTCACTGTAGAGCTGGTAGGCAGAAGATAGTAGGGAAGCTGAAGGTTCCAAGTTTCCAGCAGAGTTCCTGGAAAGTCAGAGAACCTCATTAATTTTGAGCAAGTTATCCACATCTAAGACCAGGATGGGGGTGATGTTTTAAATTAAGTTATATTTTGATAGTATATATTTAATATGTTTTTATGTTAACATATCTATGCATACATACATATATATAATCTAAGAGAAATTTTCTTATTTAAATTACAGAGAGTAATTTCTACATTACTAACTTAAGATGCAGTTTCTTCTCTTTGGTGATCCTAGAAGTAAAAATCTTTTACTTTTTAAAAATTGAACCCACCTTCCCCCAAGCACTGTGGACGCTGGCCAGGAGGTGTAACTTCTCCAGCCAGCACAAACTTACCTAAAAACTATTTGTATCTGATCTTTTACACCTTATTTAAAGTTAATAATAACTCTGCACAAAAAGACAGGCATAAAGGGCAGTGAAGGTGCATATTTTAGACTCTGGCAATACCTCCCTACCCCTTGCAATGTTGCCTGCAAAATCTTATACTGCTAAAGCATCATCTCCTCCAATCTTACTCAACTGCCTTTACTAAAGGCCATAGATTTTTGCTCCAGTACAAAGCTCCACCACTAACTTAATTACTATACAAAATAGGGCAGTATTAACCCTAACTTGCAGCACTTCTTGAGACATTCTCACACTCTCTCACCTCACTGTCCATGTTTGGTTTACTTTCACCATTTCTAACTCACAGAGGTAAACAATTCCTAAATTTATACAGCAATACGTTTATCACTAGTTCCATATACACACATGACCCTTTAATCAAGCTCACAAAATCCTCTTCCTGACAGAAGCCAGTAACCATTCCCAGACAGCACTACTCCACTCACCCATCAGCCAACAGCATGAGTGTGGCATCCACCAGGAATGGATGAACATTCACGGGTAAACACAGCAGGAACATGGCCTGGAGCATCTGCCTTCAAGCCACACACTTACGGCAGGACTTCCCAAATGTTGATGGACTTATGGATTTTAAACACTTGGGTGAATCAGCTGCAGTTAATTAAGTCACCAACCTTACAGAAGCATGTCCTTGACTGGATATGTATTGGTAAAGAGGCAAATGCAACTTATGAAAATTGCTGCTGTGCTCTGGAGGGGGAAAAAAAAGAAACCCAAGCCCAGCCCCCTGGTTGAAGGGGAAGAAGAGCACCTTCTGCAAAGAGGATAATGCACTTGTATGACCAGTATCATTCCCAGTCAAGACAGGAATGGGGGTTGACCTAGTGAGCACCGTGCCACCGAAATATTCATACCCACAGCACTGCTGCAGACTGGCACAGCTGAAATGCAAATGACCTGTTTTGTACACAGTCCATGCCAAAAAATCAAGGTGTCCCTGCTCAAGTAAGCTTTAAAAACATCCCCACTTCATTATTTGTCCGAAAACAGCAGCCTGATCATTGAAAGGAAGAAGGCAAGGTCATATGCTCAGAGCTTTCCAGCCGCATCACACATGCACGGGAGCACTCCCAGGATGTGGACATGAAAGCAAGATCTGCCACCACCTCTCAACATGCCTGGCAACCCTGCAGCAGGGAGTTGGGCCTGGGGCAAGGGGAAGCTGCAATGTGCAGCTGTACAGACACATACTCAGAATACAGGGGACAGAAATACTGCACAAATGTAGGTTTACTTTGCAGCTTCCAATGGTGGCGAGACACTTGTGATGGGAAGGATGCACAAGACTCCCTTATAGCCTTCAGGAGGAGACAGAGAAGAAACCCTTGGGGGAAAATTAAAAAAATAATCAGTACCCAGATAAAAATCTATTCTGGTAACACATTCAAAGCTTTTAATACAAATTGCTTTCCAATGGATGAGACTGATAGATAAGGAAACAAAGGAAAAAGTTTTAGGCACATAAAATGCAAACGCCTTGTCTATGAAATAGACATAGGAAGCCCTATTTTCCACTTTTCTGCATACTTTGAGGCTTACAGGGGGGGAAAGCTGTATAAATGTACTCTTTTGCATACTTTGGCTAATTTAGTAACAATCTTACTACTACATGAAATGCACATGTGAACAAACCACATTTGCTTTTCAGGGAACGTAGACTTTTCTATTGGTTCCATTTTCTAAGTATTTCTTATTGATAACTGAGCTGGAAAAGACCTCAATAAGGTTCCTCATGCCCAGGGGAGCTGCTCCACACAGCCTTTGGCTGCACCCCTTCCCTGCATTCCTCTATGCAAACCACCGTGTGAATTACCAGTTTCAGAAACCACACACAGGCACTTGCCCAAGCACTAGTGACATAGGTGACATAGGTACAGGGCCCTTCCTAATCAGGAGTCAGCCTTTCCCAGCAGTACCTGCATCCAGAGATGCCAGAAGACCTCAAAGCAGAGCCAGGCATTGCAAGACCAATGGGGAAAAGCAGCAACAGCTCCACTCATGGTCCTTGCCCCACTCCAATAGGCACTGCAATCTTAATGAAAACTTGGTACCAAAAGTTTACTCTGTTCCAAAACTGTGTCAGCTGTTGGTGACATGGTGCTGCCACCTGCACTGAGACCCACTCCCCCTAGAGCAGAGGGCAGGGGCTTGCAAGGAATAGCTCTGTCCTGCACCACTGGCAGAGCAAAGGGGACACACTGTCTCCAGTAGGGACAGAAGCCATCAGCTGCTGCAGGGCCAGTCAATCCCAAGTGGCCTTTTGACACTTTTCTGGGCTGTTTTGTGAACCTGGATACATCTCAGGAAGTATTGCAGCCAACAGCCTTCCCAGTCCAAGCCCAAGTCTTCTTCCCTCCTCCACACTGTGTCATGGGAGACCTGTTCCCACTATGATCTACTCTCAACGTGACTACTGCCATTCCAAAACACTATTGTCCACTTCCAGAAAGCTTCAGGGTGACCAAGATCTCACTTAAACAAAACCTATGCCTTTTTCCTCTTTGTACAATGCCTCTTGGAGCACCAGTCCAGAATGGAAGTGCCAGCATCCCACAGAGAGGCAAGCAAACACCTGGGACTGAGCAAGGAAAAGTCTATTAGACACAGACCCTTCCAGCAGCCAGGCAGGAAGACAGAGTGAAAAGGGAGAGGGGAGAAGTGTTCATCACCTGGCTGTGCCAAGCTCAATAAAAAACAATAAGAGAGGAAAAAAAAAAAGTTTTAATTGCCCTGGGACTTAGTAAACAAGCAGTTGAGTCTGGGAGTTAATGCCAACACAACAGCTGGCCTTCAGAAGGCATTTACTAATATAGCAACTTGTAATTAACACAAGGTCATCTCTAAAAATTACTAGGCCAATTTGCTGTTAAATAGCTTCCTCCAGGGGACGTGTCCCTGTTGGAGTACGAGCTGCTGCATTGTGTCCATGAAGACAGACAGCTTGGACAAGAGCCGTGTTTCCCTGGGGAGACAGGGTCACCATACGGGGCTCTCTGTGCTCCCCACATCAATTCATGCCCAGAGCCCCCTCTCCCCTCACTGCCCCTCAGATCAAAGCAGCCTTCTGCTCCCTTGTAGACCGAAGTGCTACAACACCCACAGCATCCAAGCCCACTGGAGGTCCCTGTCAAGGTTGACAGCAATGAGCCAACACTTGTAGAATACATTTGTGCAACAGCCTTTGGGCTGGTTCCACCAGCATTTGCTTGCCCAGGCATCACAGCCATATAGAGAATCATGGAATCACAGAATTGTTTAGGTTGGAAAAGACCTTGGAGATCACAGAGTCCAACAGTTAACTCAGCACTGCCAAGTCCACCACAAAACCATGTCCCTAAGCACCACATCCAAACATATTTTAAATACCTCCAGGGATGGTGACTCAACCACTTCACTGGGCAGCCTGTTTCAGTCTTTGACAACCTGAAGAATTTTTCCAGAATGTCACATCTGAACTTTCACTGGTTCAACTTGAGGTCATTTCCTCTCATCCTACCACCTGTTACTTGGGAGAAGAGACCAACCCCCACCTCACCACATCCTCCTTTCAGGTAGCTGTAGAGAGTGATAAGGTCTCTCTCTGCTGAACCTCCTTATCTCCAGGCTAAATAACCCCAACTCCCTCAGCTGCTCCTCATAAGACCTGTGCTTTAGACCCTGGGTGTCCCTGTGGCCATGTTCTCCTCACACAGTTCCTCCTCACTGTGGATCAAGGTCTTCCCAAACACCTTCATCTATGAGTCACTTTATCCTGGAAACCTTCCTCTGGGGTGAAGTCCATGTAAATGGAAGTTTCAAGCAGATGACGGAGAGGAGCATTTCATTTTTTAGGCAGCAGTTTTTCCACTTCCTTCAGAAACACAAAATTTTTGTACCTAATTTTATGCAGAGGGCTGGCATGGCATGTCTAGGAGAGTACTACCACTCCCCACACTTGCCTCTGCTCTTCGTTTGCTTGGGAGAACATGTCTCACTCTTCATATCCTTTCTGCTTGCCTAAACCTTTGCAACCTCACCTCTGATTTCAGTATGCAGACTAGAACGTCCAATTTGTCACTTATTTTCCAGAATTCAGAATAACCTTCTTGTGAAGTCAGGCAACATAACCAGTCCTTCTTCTGCCCCAAGGACAGAGGCAGCTTGTGCTGCTAAGTGCCTTTTGCCTTTCACTGTGCTTCTGCAATTGCTTGAAGAGATGTCCAGCCTTTGTGAGAAAGCAATTTGATAGTATCAGGAGGTGGATAGATGCCCTGAGATCCTTGATTGCCACCTACCATGCTGCATCAGCATGGAGACAGGATAAAAGTTTCCCCAGATGATTTCTAGATGACTTCTGTTCCTGCTGGAAGACATGGCAGGATCAGTGCCCGCTGCTCAGCCTGACCTGCCAGCAGGATGGCAAAAGAGAGAAGGCAGGAGGAGAGACAGGGCACCTGGGGAGGTTTTACCACACCATTTGGGGGTAGCTCTTACCTCCAGACTCCTACCTGGACTTTTGCAATAGAAGGGAGCACATTAAAACAGCTATAAAACTAAGCAAATCCAAGACTGGAAATATCAAAGGAGAGGAAATCCAGAGTCCATCCATTAGTGCCATATGCCAGCAGTAATTGGCCTAGTAATCTTCTCAGCCTTGCCTCATCATCTACCAGTAAACCACATATCAAGGTACAGGTTCATTACCTCTGTACACCCTTATGCACAGGAGAACAAATAACAGATGACTTCATATCACTTAAACACCAGCGTTAGTCTTATTCGACTCCTTCCCCTGTGCTTCACTTAGAGGCATTCAAAAAAGGAACAGGATTAGTAGCTCAAAAGATAACGTTTTCAGAAGTCTTTTGTGCTAAAATAATTACTGTATAAATCAGGGTAGGCATGAGGAACTAGACTACTCAAGACCAAATCCTGCCTTATACCTTTTCTCAATTAAGTCAGCAGATTTGCAAAGGCCTTTGACTCCAAGGCAGCAGAGTTAAGTATTTTCCAGTTTTGTAACATACTGCACTTCAGTGGTAAATAAGTTCCTTTCCAGTTGTCAATTCAACATGTAAAACACCTCACAGAGATTCTGCTAAGCAGCTCTTTATAGGGCAAGAAAATAAATGATTCTTTTTATCCTGTCTGAAAACTTCATATTCTTGAAACTCTTACAAGTCTGGGAAGGTGGAACTCATTCGTAAATAAAGTCCTGGGAAACACACATGGCCACAGCTTGGCAGGACCCCAGCCCTGAATGACTCCTTTCATTTCCAGCATGTTTGGTAACTTGGGCTAAAGAGCAAATGGTGGGTTTGATAGAATATTTCAAACACAGAGCAACTTGAGTTCTACAGTCACCTTTACCTAAAAAAAGTTTCATATAATAATAAATAATAACTGATTTTTCAAGGCATTCCTCACCATATCTTCCTAAAGTAAGCAGAGGTGCTACAAAAACACTAGGAGCAGTGGTTTTGTTTAGTTGGGCCAAGTGCAAGGTTGAAAACAAGTGCAGAAAAAAGAAGGAGCTTTGCAGCAGATTAACCAGAACAGAATTCACACAAAGCTGCAAGTGGAAAGGTTTATTCACTGGCTGATTTTTCTCTGTAAATTACCATATATCATTGCTGCTAGGACAAAACTAATGTGCCTGCTCATGAGCTGCACCAAAACCACACAGGTTCATAGATTTATGACCTTGATAATGATTCCCCCTGTACACTAGGAGATAAATCAGGCTACTCCTGGATGCTTGGCTTGAAGAATTAAGTTGTAGCATTGTTGTCTGTATTTGGAAAAAATTATAAGAAATAGAGCAGGTAATAAAATACTCCAGGCTGCGAATAAAGCTGCCTGATCTCATGTTGTAAAGGCGCTGATGATAAATCCAGAGAAGGAGCTGCCAGGCCCTGGAGAGTTTGGGGCGTAACATGCAGCAAAAACCACTCATCCCCCCAAGAGCCAAATGCCCAATAAAACATTTGCAGATGGGAGCTGTGGTGATTCCATCCCTCATGCTCCATCTTGGAGCATCGTTTGAAGATCAGAACCTTACTAATTCAATTGTAGTTCAAAATGAAACCTGACTTTAAAGAATCTGGAAGTGAAGCTGACACACACTAAGAGCTGCAAGTCAAGCAGCCTGCCCTGCAACCTGGATAGAAAGAAATAGTAATTCCTGAAAATTATAAGCAAAAGCTGCAGCATGAAGTTGATAAAAATACCATCATCAATGGATGGTCTAGAGATTGTGTTCTTCAGAGGATCATGTTAAATGCTTCTCTTTACAGAATATTTTTATCCTAGCTTCACCTGTATTTACATATTTAAAAAGAATTATTATTATTTAAAGGTATATTCCAGGTCAGCAGTTTGAACTGCCATATATCTAACTAAAGCCTAAACAAGAAGTAAAGGGGAAAAAAAATTAACTTTTTCTGGTTAACTTCAGATTATCTCAGATAATTTTTCCCAGAATGTCAAAGCTAGAGAAGACTATTAATAAATTTAGCACCAATATCCTGTCACAACTGTTTATTCTGGCCAGATAAAACCACATTTCGTGGAAAAAACATTGATTTCCTTTCAGCATCATAGCCTGGAACAGCAAAAGCTTTGTTTATAAAAGCCCAAATAGCTTTTTCTCTCCAACCTGCCCAGTTGGCTTACATATAACAACTCTTGCTGTAGGGGACAGAATGACCATTTACAGTCTGAACTGCAGACCATCCAATTTCTGCAACTGAATTACACCCCAAAATGCTTGACATATACTGGGTAAAGATTATCAAGGCTTCTGCATCCTTCCTCCTTCTAACATGAACTCACCAGATAAGTGACTTAAAAATAAAATAATTACTGTATTTATGGGAAGATGCTTTCATGAGATACCTCAGATAAACATTTTGTTGTTGTTCAAAAGGCAATCTATATACAAGAGATCCACTGGAGTTGGGGCAAGACCAGCTGCCAGGCATCTGGCAGGTTTGTCAGCATTGGCACACACGCTGGATATCTGGCAGTTAGCTTTTGCATCTGTTAGTTTCAGCCACAGCCATAGCTACATCAAAAGCCACAAAGGCATGTCCTGGTTATTTTTCATGGTGTCTGCATTGATCTAACACATTCTAGGTTCACTGCCCAGGTTTTTTGTTGTTGTTGCTATCTTTTGGGTTTGGCTTTCTCCTGCCAAAAAAGAAAATGTGAAAGAAGAGGGCAAGTGCTGGGTGATAAATGGAAGCAGTCCATGGTTAGTATACCATCTTTGTATATAGATGCATGTATATAAATATATATGTTTGTCAAGGCCCTCTAGACAGTGGAATGACTGTCTCTCACAGGCAGTGTTCCACACCACAGTGCCCTTGCCACAATGCCCTTGCCACAATGCCCACCAAAAATAAATGATCCACATTTAAAAAAAAAAAAAAGGAACATTTTCTTTTAATGTAATTTCTCGTGGTTTAGCTTGTAACATTTTAATTGATTTTGGGCAACCTTACCCTTTATTGGTGTTTAATTAATCTGTAGGCTTAATGCTGTGATGAACACTGCTGGCTAGCCTAGGGCCACTAGTGCCCTGGGCCCTGAATACTGAAAAGGCAAACACTTCCCTAAAAAACAGGAAACCACATTTTAGCAAATCTAAAGTCAGGTTTCAGGAGTATCTTGAGGGCAGTATAAGGCCATACTGATCCTGAAAGCACAGTCTGACCCTGTCCTGCTGCTCACCCCACGATGAGACCAGCACAAACATCCAGGAGGCCACACAACAGACCAGAACTGGGAAGCTAATCTCAGCAAAAGCAAAGTCTTTGGGCTATATTCGCTAAGCTGGTTTAATTTGGATCAGTTTCCCAAGCTGCCTTCCAGGAGTGTCTGTGCCAGGAGTGTCTGTGCCAGGCGTGTCTGTGCCAGGCGTGTCTGTGCGCTGGGGATGGGTTTGGGGTGGGAGCTGCATCTCCGGCGCTGTCGCAGGCCCAGAACAGAACGACCCAAGGCGGCGAGGGGCACATGAGCCCTGTGGGGTCACAGAGGTGCTGGGGACCCTGGCGCTGCAGCACCTCCCCACCAGCACTTCCCGTGAGCTCTGCACGGGGCAGTGCCCCCACTCGCGTCTCAGCGCGACAGGAAGGCAGCGCCAGAGGCCAAGTCACGCCGGCTGCACCCTCAGCAGCTGACGGCTGTGCTTTCACCAGTGCACATCCCAAGTTCTCCACTCATCTGGTGTTTGTGCTTGGGCACACTCAGAGCAAACACTCCTCTTGCTGGAAATGGTGTCAGTGTGAGCAGACCAGTCAAATCAGGTAGGTTGTGAATTAGCTGAGGCCACATTTACCTTCATGCCAAGACGATGTTTTGTACTTCTCATCTCTCACACAGCTCCTGCACACAGAAGAGACCACCAAGTTACCTGGAGAGAATCTGGCCCTTTACCTATTTTGGGTGTTTAAAATACATGCAATTTTTTTACCTTTCTAGTTAAAGGCTGCTTTCAGAAATACAGACCTTGCTAAGGATACTGCCTCAGAATGTACCAGTGAGGTTCTGGGGATTTTGATATCTCTACCAATACATCCCTGCCACTCATGAATTCTGCAATGTTCTACACTTCCCAGAGACAGTTACCTATAGTGGCTACCTAAGACGATTTGATTACCACGATACTGTATTGCTTGTCATCACTATACTGCAAGGAAGTATTTACAGTCAAATCTATGCAGAGAGAAGTGAAGTTGATTTTCTTTGCTGTTGGACCAATAGGGAACTCATCAGATTTAATACTTGCAAAGAACTTGGAAAATATATTGAAGAGAAAAACAAAAGTATACTAAGTCTGGTAATGTTACAGGATGAATATAGGTAGGGGAAAACAAACAACCAAACAAGAACTATGCAGGTTTTGGGGAGTGCTTTCTGTTTGAGTTTTTTTTATTTGTACTGTAAAGTAAGTCAGGAGATCCAGAAGTAGAGCAGATACTCTATACATTTCTCACCTGCTCCATCTTTTTTTAGCACACTTCATGCAGCTCCAGTGATCTCTTGAGCCACTTCACTCATGGCACCCTTGGCAAGACATGAAAGAAACTATTTTTCTACCGTCGCTCTTGGCAATCTGAGGCTCTTCAGTCTCTGGATATCTCACCTATTTCTCCCTCTTTACAAGCACCTTCCCAAGAGTATGGATGATGGTGATACTCCCTCCAACAACCTCGACCCACAACATGCCTGAGCACAGAGGGATGGGGTTTGCCTCATCCTGGTATTTCTGCCATGCAGTCCTTTTTAAGCCTGGGAATGGGGGGAAAAAACCCTCAAGCCTTAAATTATACAACAGATAGCATTCAGGGATAGCTGTTTATACTAGCTAGAGCTCTAGAGCTGCAGGGGAATGAGTGTCAGGCAAGAAAAACAAGGCTTTTAACACTAAGCCACAGTAAGATCACATTCAACAGCTCAGGTTTCAAAACCTGCTCCAGCAAAATTGTGTGCAGAGGCACTCGCTGCAGGTGTCCCAGCATTTAACACTTAAAGTGGTGTCACAGGTATCACCTCAAAAACAACCACCACATTCATCCTGCACTCAAGCCTGTGGGGGATTTCTCAAGATACATCTCCAAAATCTTAGGCATGCCCTCAGAGTCCACTGAGGGAAGCTCACACAACACCAGTTTTCAAGAGATTGTGCTTTCAGCATCATGGGCAAGCATACACAAGCAATGGAAAACAATGAAGGTAGCTGGGACAAAGTTGATTTACATTTTGCCACTTTTCATCTGTCTCTTCAGCGGCCTATAGTTAATCAAACTAACACCCCTTCTCTGTGTGTCACAGGCGCAAGAAAGAAGTAGGCACTGTACATCCTTCCTGCTATTCTCTTGCAAATGGAGCCACAGCAGAATTCAAAAGTAGTGCACAGAGGCCAAGTGAATTATGCATTTGGCTCCTCTCAAAAGCCAAGAAAAACTCAAATGCCAGATTTTCTTAAAAGCAAAGCATCCCGTCAGCAAAATGACACTGACTGTCTGTATTGGGGGCAGTGGGCTTTTTCTTTTCAGAAATAGCATCCATTCATCTGTTGTTGTTTTTTTAATTAGAAAAACTGATAAATACAAAACCAATGGGGGAAAACAAATACAAAAATAACAAAGACACATTTATCTGCTAAAGGGAAGTGGCAAAGAGCAGCTGTCCTTTAATGATCACCAGGCACGTGAAATTAATCCACATCTTTATTACAAATTTAAACCCACAAAATAAATTAAAACTCAAATCAGAGCAGGAACCCAGGTGGGGAAGGAATAAGCAAAGCTCAGTTTACTCCCAGCCTGGCCAGTCATCTCTGCAAAAATAAGTACCTTTGTCTGCTGGCACCACAATTATTCTCTCATCACCCTCACTGAAGATGAGATAGGAAAGCCACGGCCCCGTTGGAACAACGGCTGCTTTACGCCAGCCCAGGAGATGAATAGCTCCAATTATTCACAGGAGCTATGGATACATGTGGCCTAGAAGTTTAATTTTTAAATTTCCATGAAATGCATGCTTTTAAATATAGCATAAGGAACAATAGTGCATTGATCTAGTCCTTCCCCCAAGTCAGTCTTTTCCATTAGTGGGATCCAATCTGGCACTAGCAAAATTCCCATTGAGTCCAGGGAGATTTGCATGAGGGAATATTGCATTGTTCAGCTACTCGTCCCTCTCTGCTAGATCCTGCATGCTGAAGAGGCACCAAACAAGGTCCAAAGCAAAGGAGTGGCTGCTGGGATTAAGGGAAGGAAAAGGACAGCCTCCTCCTTCCTCCAGTAGCCCCATCCTGCCAACACAGATCCCCTTCAAAATGTTTCAGGGAGCACGGGCTGCTCTAGAGTGAGAGCTGCTTCCACATCTCATCATCTGCAGTCCAGCCTCCTCTCCTGCAAGCACTCATCCCTCCAGAATCAGTGCATTTTTTCCCTAGTGACTGATGACATATCGAATTCACACTTAGCAAAAGTGCATGGGCTGTTTGAACACTAGGCTGCTAAGGCTACCACGTGATTTTATTATTTATGAGTTTTTTAGTTTTTAAACACTGGTAAAAGAAGCTTAGCAAAGATCTTTTTATATAGATTCCACTTGTGCCTACAAGTCAGCAGAACATTTAAAAGTATACCATATACGTCTCAATTCAGAATCAGCTGTGGTGGGGAAAGGAACAGGATTAGCTTTATTTTGTGAAAAAATTCCAATGGATTCATGCAAATAGATGTTTTTGGTCTTTGCCAAAAAAATAGTAAGATCATTTGTTTCTATAAAAAGGCCTTTAGAATGTACCAGCCAAAAGTGCCAGTTTTATAAATCAGTGATTTTAACATACTTAAAAAACCCCAAACAAAGAAGAATAACCCAAAAGAACCAAACAGCAGATAACCCCTAAAAGCTTTATTTTTCTTTTTTAGCTCTCTTAGAGCTTTAGAATCAAGCTCAGAAATTTGTATTTCACTACAAAAGCCTTGACTTTTATTATTGTACAAATGGCAGTTGCAGCTTCCCTCTCACTTCTTTTTTTTTTGCATAATGACACTTCAAGGCAGCAGGACACATTTGCATATGTAGAGTGAATGAAGCAATGAGATGTAGCATTTAGCATCACATGGATCATAAGCCATTCTGATTATCTCATCATTTTCCTTGAGATGAAAATATCCACTGCCCTCAACACACACTTTTGGTGGAGCAGTACCCCCAGCTCCCAACCAGAATCAGAATCTCATGCTCAGCACAGTAGAAGCACAAAAAACCCAACAATTAGAAGCTAATCTGCAGTGGTTCTGGAGGGGCTGCAATCCAAATTAAGTAAGAGGATAGCGCCATGACTCCATTTTACAAAAGTGAGGCTGAAAAACAGAGAGATTAAGGAGTTTTATACACTAAGGCATTTCACAGCTTTGCTTTCTTCCCTGCTTCGTGTACCCTGTTTATTTAGATTTCAACTCATCAAAACAGGATTATCTCACATTTGTGTTTATACCCTGTCTAACACAAAGCAGCCATTAATAACTACACAAGAATTGCCTTTCAGGCAGCAATAGTTACAGGTGATTAATAACGATGCGACTCCAGGCATGTCTCTGGCAATACCGTGTTTTCTTTTCTGGGTTACAGAGATTAGCACTTGGAGTCATGATCCACTGATACTTATGTAAACAACCTGCACAGAGAGGGAAGAGAGACGCTACAGCCCTGCTCCTGGAGCTGGGAGGGCTCACAACCTGACAGGAGAGAAAATAAAGAAATAGCTCAGAGGAAGACTCTTCCCAGGAGAAGAATGTGCACACCAGTCCTTGCTTCTAGACTTAGTCACCAGAGATATTAGAAAAGGAAAGACAGGAAGAGCAGAAGGGAAGCTAATGCAGAGTTAAGAAGTGCAAATTAGCAAAGAAACAAAGAAGACTGCTGATACTCCATTTTTTACAATGCATACTTACATTGTCATCATCAGGGGCTTTTAGCTCCTTTCTTTTACCAGGCTGTTACACTTATTATACATTACCTGCACAAACCACCAAAATGTCTGCATTTAGTGTCATTTGACCTGCCCTGATGTATCTGAGGACATTTGCACAGGGTTGACAGATAAGCCCTGAGAGCAGCAGAAGACCCAGCCTTTCTGGGGCAGCAGCTGTAAACCAGCTCTTCCAGGTTTGACTGCCCTTACCCCACAACAGATAAGTGACATTAAACCTCTGCACTCACAGAGCTGCATCACATCCCCACAGAGTGTCGGGGGTTTGGCTGTGCAGCACGTGCCAAGGTCTCAGGCAGTGAGCTCACAGAAAATAAAAAGCCACCTGCCAGGATGGTCCATCCAGCCCTGGCCCTGCCCACCCTGTAAGGTCCCGAGGCCAGGGGCTGTACTGAGCAGGCAGCACCTGCTCAGGCAGCACCTCAGGGCAACATTTCTGCCAGCCTGGACCCTGCTCACGAGCCATACAGTCCACACCACAGCCACCACTGCCAGCCCTGCAACAATTCGAAAGCCTTTGCTTCACTCAAAATCCACAAAAAGACTCGCAGGATGAGGGGAAATCTTTCTGCAATGCTCTTGGGGTGCAAAGAAAGCTGTACAAAACAGATACTATTAATCAGATTTAAATGAGTAACTACTCAGGGCACGGAAACATGTATTACACTCCGTTAGGTTTCTGGATTGAAAACACTGTAGAATCATCCCTGCTCAAATTCCCAGTCCTTCCACACAGAAAGTTTCAAAAGCAGTAAGATATAAAGATATAGAAAATATAGACAAAGGGAATATATTAAAGAACGATGCTTTTTATTTACAACCCAGAGTTCATTTACTTGGAAATCAGGACTTGGGGCAGATACTTCAGCATGAGCACAGCCCTGAGGAATGCTGAAATCAGCCATCAATAACTCTTTTCACAAGACAAGCCTCCCGAGGGCAGAGGGATAATACCAAGCTGGGTGGTAGTTTTTAAGCAGCTGGACACAAATTGGGACTTGTCAGTTGTTGTTCCCAGGCACTGCATGTCAAATTGGAATAACCTGTTGTGCTCTTGCTAATTTTTTTCCATGATTGCAGAATGCAGAAGAGGCACCTGTTGACTCCTGAGCAAGTTCCCCTGTGATGAACAGTTCTTATCAATCATCACTCAACAAGAGATTTCAAAATAATAGTTTCTTCTCATCTTCCCCACAGTGAGAGACATTCAGTGCAAACAGCAACCAAGCTGAAATCTGCTTTTCTGACATCTGAGCTCTGCTGAGAAAGTTTCTTCACTGACTGGTTTTGGATTCTTGTTGCCATTCCAGGAACCAAGCTCAGGAAGCTGTCTAGAAGCAGTACAAGGAGCCACACTGCATGGGCACTGACAGTGGAAACATCCATGGCACATCCCAGTTCCCAACAGCTTTGGGCCCAAGCTGGGGGCCCAGTACCTGAGCCAGGTCTGTGCTCGTGATCTGCAGCACAGACGATGGGAAAGAAGATGGAATGGCAGTAGGAAGCTCAGAGGGCCACCAAAGTGGTCTGTGGGGAGTGCTGTGCTCCATATTGTGTGACAGGGCATTGCAGCCAACAGTGCCACTCATCGCTACTGACTCAGGGATGCCTTTGACTTAAATCTTATTGCAGCTAAAGGTTCCCAAGGACACATGGGGGCAAGAAGACAACTCGAGCTCCAGCACTTCCAACCTCAAGCCACCCAACACACTCGCCACCATCCTCGTTTTTAGATACCTGTGCACTCATCAACAACGCATCCACTAAAATACAGTGGAAACCAAGCCCATCACCTTCCCCTTTTCAGTTCTTGAGGGTCTTTTATCTAGCAGCCAAGAACAGGATTTTCCTTCCCTCTTTGAAACCGAGATCTGCTTCCAACTCATTCCCGCTTGCTCAACATCTCCAAGGCTCCTTCACTGAAAATAGGTTCAACATCATCTGCTTGAATCTCCCAACTTGCTCTGAGGAGACCCAAGGTAGCTCAATAGGCAACTACTAAGTCAATTTTCCCATGTCAACTGTCAGCAGCTGGTGTGCCAGATATTTGGCATAGGCACCTCAACAAATCCTACAGAACATGGATTTCCACAATAACTTGTGAAGCTGCTTTCAACAATCATCTTGACAACAGACAGGGTTTTTTGCACCAGAAAACAAGGCCAGGCCTTGAGCCCCAAGTAAATTGAGGATGTTTTGTCAGTGCAATTTACTCCTTGGAGTGGTGAGTTCCCACTCCAGGCTTGGCTTGGTTCAGCTTCTGTTTCCCTGCCTACTGCACCTCAGCTCTGTTTCCAAGAGATGCAGACACAGCAGCCTACTCCAGTATTTAAAACTGAATTTATACTCCTTTGAAACCATAGCTGGAGAGACTCTTGGAAAACTCGAAGAGTTTTGCTGTAGAAACAATCCACAGATGGAAACTACCCAGCAAGATGAACGTGGACAGCCAGACACCGATGGATATGTGCTGATCAATCTCTTAGACTGAGCAAATACTTCTGTTATTTGTCTAGGTGCAATCTATACTCCTTTGACCCTCTAAGTAAGCTCTGTCAGACAAACACCAAGCTGAAATGAGCTTAGGCTAAACAGCCCCTTTGGGTTTAGCAAACAGGAGGAGAACAGCCACTCCCTTTCTTAATCCACCAAAATCCCACATATAAAATATAAGCTCCAATTAACAAAAAATCAAGGAAGACAAAATATTACTTGAAAGTTTAAAAAGGCCCAATCACTGAATGCAGCTCACAGTTTGAATACAATTGTTCTGGGTGGTCTGCAAAGCACTGAGCTGGCTGTGCAGAAGAGAGTATTTTAAGAACAAACCAGCGGGGTATCAGAGTGTAGAAAAGATGAATTCATGTTAGGAAAACACTTTGTGAAGTCATACACAGAATGCAAATGTTGAAAAAATAAATAAAAGCTTCCCTTACCTATTTATTTTCATTTCTCATGCCAAGCTCATAATTCCTTTTTATGTATTTTGAGGATAAATATTAAGATTAATAGATCATCAACATTACGAAGGCTCAGTCTCTGGGACACAAGGTCATTGGGAAGCCAAGACCTACAGTCACTGAACACAGTGGTAATAAAAGCAGAGAACTCAACAACTCACTTTCATTTCAGACACAAACAAAATGGTTTTGCATCCTAAATGCGCAAAACAGCTTGATCCCTGCCCTAGAGACCCCAGAAGTTTTAAAGACTTTTGCCAAGGCTTTGTAGACTGGGCTTTCTTTCTGCATTAGTGAGTGCATACGTAGACGAAGTTCATAATGTCCAGTGAAAAACAACCAAAGGAAAAAAATCTGCATGGAGGGATTTTTCTACATCCTTGTCATTGGAGCACAGTCATCACAACTCTAAACAAGACTTTTTCTCCAAAAACTACCCTACATGCCTTTTCCTCTCGCTCATCAGAGCTGTGGCACAGCCCCAAGAAGCAGCAGTGGCTACTCCAACCTGGAAATGCAGCTCAGAGTCTTCACATAGGTGCATACATTTAAGGGCTGTACAAGTGGATACACAGAATACAGAAGGGTGATTTTCCATGGCAGAGGTGTTCCTTTGCTCTGTAGCTTTCCAAAATGCTTTGCAAAGCAGGCATGCATTAGGCCACCTATACTGAGGGAAAATAAAAACAAGGAAGGACAAGTCTATGCAAAGTGACACCAAAAAAAAAATATTTAGGAGCCTAGAGTCAGAGTACATGGTATTAAACACCACAGTGCTCTTCAGTAGATGCAGAGTATAAATTCTAAGAAAGTAGATTTTGGCCAGAACTGGCATTAGAAATACTGAGGCAGTAAATGAAAACATGAGCTATTGTTTACCCACTCTCACATCAAACCACATCCACTGCTTTTTAAAATGATGCCCACTTCCAACAGAGTCAGCATCAGCAGCTCAGGCAATATCCCTCATGGCTACAGACCAAAGGAAACTCCTGGGGCAATTCTCCTGAGAAATGCACCTTGTATGCCAACTCCACTTTACATCTACAACAGTCCAAGGTCCCCTAAATATGCTAATTTTCCCTGGAAGCAGTAACAGTTTCACAGAAAGGAAAGGTTGGAAGGGAGCCCTGGAGGTCCTCAAGTCCCTCCCCAAGCAGGTCCCCAGAAAAAAAAAAGGAAGACTTTTCCTTCAGGTCAGCAGAATAAAGCCCTGTACTTGCCACGAATCATCCAGTTCAAAACGAGACACTGGCACAGAGGCTGCAGGTGTGATTGAGTCAGAAAATTGGGCTCCCTCTGGAACAGCAAGATCCCAAGAGCTGCGAGGAAGAGGCAGGCATGAAGGTCTCCAGTTAGTTTCTGACATCTGAATATCCTAATTAAGGACTACTTTCCCAAAACATATGCCAGCTGAATAACCTCTTATTAGAACTGGCATCAATAATAACATCTCTAAGTCCCTCTATAACCAAGTAAATAATCATTGACAAACCACTCAGCAATTACAACCACCAAGTGTAATGTATACAGGAGACACTAAGGACCCAGGAGCCAGGGATGAGTCAATTTGGGTGGACAGAAGGGGAGGGAAAGAGGCAAAGCAGTGCAAGGTCTTCTTGAATTAACCTTGTTTTCAGTACAGCACTTCAGAGCGATAGGTGAATATTTTAACATCACATCCATCTAGAAACTGCCACATAAGAGGCACTACAATGTCACCTCATCTCGATAATGACAAAGGGGTGATTGAATATTAACCATGCCAACCACCATGGCTTCTCCAAACACAAACACACCTAAATCTAAGCCTTCTCCAAACACAAACACACCTAAATCTAAGCTTACAGCCAGTCACTCAATTTCTTTCAATAGAGGTCAGTGAAAAGATAGGGATTTAGTCTACCTGGTGTCTAATAGGAAAACAAAGAAAACAAAAAAACCCAAATCCTGCTGTTAAAACTGTCCCAGTATGAAGTGATACATGAAGCAGCCTTTTTCTCAAAAAGGCCTTTATAAGTGCAGAGTAGATTTTAGCTTCCCACAATGATGGAAGAAAGAAAAAAGTCAGGACTGAACCACTCAGACAGTGCCAACCTGAGTAAGAACAGCAAAACAGAAAATTGATTCCTTGAGGGCTGCACAATGCAGCACCCAGCACCCCAGGTTAAGTAATTAGTAGATCAAGAAATTCATCATTTTGGGGCACAGCATACATAAATTGAACTAGACTAGAAATAAATTACCTCAAGAATAGCAAAGCTGCCACTCTAAACAACATTTTGATAAATGGATATAATGCTACAGAGCAGAGTCAGGTGCCTGCTGATTCCCAAATGATTAATATGCTTTCTCTTCTGTATGAAAACACAGTATATACAAGGCAAGTACACTCTTTTCAGTCATGGAAAGTTTGTTTTGGAACTGCAGAATCTCTTTCCTGCTTCTTCACAAATGATACAAGTTCACTTTCAGCAGTACCTCAGCATCTGCTGGAGGTTCTGCCAGCAGAACAGTGAGAAGTGTCCAGCACTTGTTTTTGTCTCGATGATGACTCTAAGGAGGGCACAGTCAAACTGTCACATACATAAACCTGTCAAACATCGTGCAAATGACTCATCAGCCATGCACACAGGGCAAAAAGAATTCTTCAGGCAGCAAAAGCAAAATGCTCCGTTAAAAAAAAACAAAAAACCCTCCATGACTTCACATCAAACTTTTCAGGAAACAGAGCTGATGTCCCAGGTCACAAAACAGCCACAATAAACCGACTCGTGTGAGCACTGTCAAACAGCACCAGGAACAGTCAAGCGATCTCTCCTTACACCAGAAATTTTACCTCTATGAGCATCTTGCACAGCATGACCAGCCAAGGTGTTTGCCCATATTGAAGCCAAAAGGAGTGCAGGATTCTCGTGCTGATATTATTAAAAGCATATACGTTATTAATATACATTAAATAACTATGCAGCTGTATTTAAATATAGAAACTATAAATAAATAAGACACATATGCACATGTAAATCTATACAGCCACACATACCACACACCAGCCCAGCTAACACACAAGCACCTCTTTCATTTCTACAGTCACAAGATCAATAAACAGCTTTGCACAGCTTGGTACAGGGTGTAGCTTGTCCACTACCAAAACCTGCTGTTCCTGCACCTAACGCCAGGCTGCATGTTTTCCACAAGGGAATATGTAAAAAGACAAAAAGTAAGGTTAATGCTAAGAATAACATGCTGAGGAAGCTGATAAATTTTAAATGGGAGGCCAGACCAATAACCCCATAAACTGTAGCCACTGCGCTCAGTTTTTTAGCAACCAGATCTAAGTCTGGCCTGGGAAGGTTCAGTCAGCGCATGCAAAGACAGCAAATAAGTGTCACTGCACTTATGTATATCTTTGGTCAAATAAAGTGGGGAAAAAAAAGCCTCTGCCTTAGTCCTTCAGACATCAGAAGATAATTTTTAACTGAAGCAGAACATACACAACAGAGATACAAGGCATCCAACCGAATGGCTGTCCTATAGCCATAAGCCAGCTAGAAATTGTTAAAGCAATTCTGCTGGAAGGCAGAGGGATTTACAACGCTCTTTGGAGATCACTTCTTTGGAAATATGAAGGTCACAGTTTGGCATATTCAATGACAGATTGGAAGTGACCAGTGAAGTTGCTGAACATCCAGGTGAAGATACAATTAAACTATTCCCATAACTTTGCCCAGATCAGGGTTGGCAAGACAATAACAGACATCAACAGAGCAAATGGGCACGTGGGAATGAAGGAAACCAGCCAGCACAGGATACCTTTGTGGGTCTTTCCTTTGATTGAAGGAAAACCATGCGGGACTGGCAGCAAGGCACGAGAAGCAGCAGCCAGAGGCTGTACTACCTATTGCAGCATGTACTGCAGATGAGAGAGGGGGTGATGCACAGCTCTTCCATGTTGCTTTGGTGCCACCAGCTTGACCCAAGCCCTGCAGAATGGGGTATTTCTTCGCAGGCCCAGCAGGAGTTACAGCTTCCTAAGTGACCCCCAGCACAGCCAGAAATGGGACAACAGCTACGTAGGGCTGGTGTTTTCCCAGAACTGGCAATCTCTAAACACAGGCAGTGTCACTGGAATGCTACTAAAAACTGGGGTGGGCGAGGAAGATGAATTCAGCAAAAGAGTTTTCCCACTCCAGGGAATTTATTACTTTTAGTTAGGCATTACCTTTTCCCTCCACCTCTTATTCAGAAAGGGAGATTCTCCAAACAGCCCAGTGACACTAGAGAGAAATAGGAGCTCCAAGAAACACGGAGAAGTAGGGAGCTCTACCAACAGAGCAGGATCTAGTGCGACCCATTCCATACAGTATGTGCATACCTTGTGACCCAGGATGGGCAGCACAGGCTGCAGTCACAGCCACAAGCAAGGACAGCTGAGTCATACAGGAGCTTTGCCTTAGAAGTTTATACTTTACTCAGCTTTTCCTATTAGTTTCAATATGGTTAAACACCAAAACAAACAAATAGACAAAAACAACCAAAAAACCCAACAAAAACTCACAAGGATCAAATTATTCTAGGATTTCCACAATCTTCCAGATCCCAAACCGCTACAGCTCATTTAGGCCACTCCCCTCCAAGTACATGGCACGCTAGAAATTAAATTTATTTAAAAGTCAACAAGTTTTGGGGGACGGGGGTGGGAGTGTGTGGGTGTTTGAAGATAACAGAGACACCAAAGACTAAACTTTGAAAGATTTGGGCTCTCGCAGGGCAGGGTCTGAGTTCCTGTCAGTCCTTCCAGGGGTGTGCCAGCAATATGCCTGGGACTTCAACACAACTTCAAGCTCACCCTTCAAAAGCAGGTTTTCTCTCATTTCACTGAACCAATTACATTTATCAGGTATCATGATATTTACCAACTAAATTAGGACTTCTCTTACTTTTCTTGGCTCTCTCCAAATACCAGCTGCATACCTCTCATCCTGAGAGAATGCAGAGAGTCCTTTACAAGAGGGTTTCAGGCTGAAGGAGAAAACTTTCTTGTAAACTCAAATCCACCACTACAGCATAGCTCTGGTCACTGTGAATTCTTCCACACCAGCATTCAAATACAAATTCAAGAAGCCAGACGTACAGCTGACACTATAAAACACTGATAGTGGGACAAGGGAACTCCATCAACAAGGGCACCAGCATTCCGCTAAATTCCCTAACTCATCCCAATTAGTACAACAAATTCTTCAGAAAATCAGGACTTCCACTCCCCAAAATTCACAAACTCCTTAGAGAAGAATTTCTAAGAAATCACATACTTACATATTTTGTTGAGTCATGGCACAACAGCTCCTGAGGCCCACAGACTCCATTACAGAGCAGATTTCAGAACAACCTAACCTTCCGCTCACCCAAACCTCCCCAGGGACAGCTGAGTCTCTGCAAGTCATTTTGGAGCACAAGTATTTCCACCTGTACTTAACCAGGTTCATTAAGAGACCTGAGAACAAATTAATTCAATGAGATTGGGTTCCGTTGGAACATCTTAGTCCCTGAGAATTGTCCATTTCATAAAATGATTAACCATTTGCACCATAAAAGCTAACTATACTAAGAAGCTCTGGGATGTTGAATGTTTAAATTCTTTTTTTTTAATGTTGGCTGCAGTATGAGAGGAAGGGGAAGTTGCATACAACAGTATTTACGGGGTTTTTTTTACTGTTCTCCCTGCAGCCAAAGCAATGTGTCGCAGTTTCTAACTCACAAGATGCTGTCCTTTGTTTCCATAATGCTGGCACAATTATGACATTTTCCTATGTTATGGTAATCCTAACCAGCTGATTTTCACCCTCCCTCTTTTTCCTTTTGTACAATTAGTTCTGGAGTTACAGAAAGTGCATTTCCTATAATTTCAAGAAAACTTTTCCAAGGCAGTTAGCATTTACTTTTCCATCTGGATAGCATTATCTCCTTGATCTCCTTGAATTCCACACAGCTTTAACAATTGCTCTTTCCAATGAGCTTTCAGAGCTGAAAGGTGACAACACTCCATGTTACAAAGTGCTTTTGGAAGTGTTCAAGGCCAGGTTGGATGGGGCTCTGAGCAACCTGGTCTAGTGGAAGGTGTCCCTGCCCCTGGCAGGGAGGTAGAACTACATGATCTTAAAGGACCCTTTCAATCCAAACTATTCTGTGATTCTGGAATTCCATGAAATGTTTCTGTGTTCTGAAAAGTTTTGGTAACATGCATTTGAAGATAGAAATCTGTAAATCTCATGTAAACCACCCATCTCTACAGCTATTAACAGTGAAACCATTTCTTAACTATCCCATTTTTTTTTATTCCTACCAACATAACAGCATCTATTCTTTATTAAACTACCAGGGACTGCTCCCCAGATCAGAATTTTAGTATCCCCTAATAAACCAATGTACCATTTTACATTCGTTACATATACCACTGTCTGTGGTACTCCAGCTGCTTCTTTGAGAGCTGGTATTTACCAGTGGCTTGAAAGAACCCCTTTCCAAATCTCTCACCAATGTTCTTGCAACAATAGGTTGTACTCACCAGTCAGGCTGCATTTCTGTAATTGCTTTAAGAATAAGGATTTCTTCCACCAAGTCCTACTAACTCCCCAGGTGCTGAACTTCTGGGACATACTTGTTTCAGTCATAAGAACTCAATTCACAGTTGTCCCTGACTGTGTGCTCATATCTAATGTAGGATGGGAAATCAGAGAGAAACTTTTTAATGAGTTGCTGTCACCTTCTTCTACAGAGCTAGAGAGTTCAGGTGAAACGTCCCTTTCACTTTTTGTGATTGCTCATTTGTGAAAATCAGAGAGTTATATTATTGGAGATATTCACTGTGCTTTGTTCACAGTCATCATAAAACATCCACTGCAAATGAGATAACCCTTAAACGACAGCCTTACATTTTGGCTTGCCTCATATTTGCAGATGGAGATAGACCCCCTAAAAAGAGATGTTTATTACTTGCTTTGCAATGCTCTTGTAGTCAACAGTTTACTCACAACTTTCGTGCCATGAATTCTAAATTCCATCTTGAATTTTATTTTAAGATGTAGGTTCCCGTAAGAAATATTTTGAGTAAACAGGAGAGGTCACGACTTGGTGTTTACATTGACCAAAGCCGTATACCATTTCCCAAAGAGTCAGCTTTTCCAGGCTTCTGGGCTTCTCCTTCCTCAACTTCATTTCCCCAGTCTCCCCATCTGCACATGCCCAAATGCTGAACAGCAAAACTGAAGTAAAATGTTGAGGTTCGGCTCTAGGAAGCTCAACACAGCTCACTGCACGAGGGTCTGCCTCCCCCTGTGCTGTGGATATCATTTGCTAAATCCTGGGATTTCAAGTGCATGTGAAGAAACAGCCCCACAGAACATAACTTAGGCTGCGGTTTCACAGGCATTTCAAGTCAATATAAAGTTGCCCCGATGGTGAAAGCAGAGTTCCAAGCCTCACATAACTCACACACTCCTGCCCTCGATCCTGCTTGTTCCACAGCCACAAGGCGATGGGATGAGTCCAGATCAGAGCACTAATCTAGCAGAAAACAAATTCCTGTCTTTTCAGAGTTACTGCTCATTTGGATTGGCAAATCACTGCATTCCTCATCTAATCTGACCTTTAGAAAAAGCATTTGTTAACTCTGAATTCATCTCCTAAGATTTATATTGTGCTGTTCAGCACTCCTAAAACAGCAGCAGAACCAGCACTCTGGCTGGAACCCTCCCAGTCCATGCTGCTGTGCCATTTCTGCAACAGAGCCGAGTGGCATCCAGAGCAAGGAACAATTTGCCTTCACCCAGGTGCAGGCACAGGACAGGCACAGACTGACTCAGGGCTCTGCTGCCCAAGAAGGAGATATCTGGGCAGTCCCTTTGGCAGATGCCCACCCTTCCCACCACACTGCTGGACAGCAGCAAGGCATCAGCCCAGCTCATGGACACTCCCAGGGCAGGCAGCTGGAAGAACAAGAGTCCTTCTCTTCCTTCCCCATGCTCCTTTAGCCATGGGAAGAGTAAACTCCTGCCCAAAGGCATCAGTGGGAGTACAGACTCCACCGAGAAGAGGAAGCGAAATTTCAGATTTGATGGCATTTAGGAGGTTCAGAACTGTACCTGTATGACCCAGCCAGCCAGAGCTCTGAGATCTCTGCAGGGGCCAGAGCCACCTGCCACCCCCAGCAGCAAAGCCAGAATTTTAAAACAATATAAAACTAAGGTGAAAAATGTTCACCCACAGAAGACTCAGAAGGTTCACATATATATGTGAAAGCCTTATTAATGACAAAAGCCAGTTGTTTGTCCTCCTCTACAATGAGGCAATGGTTTTCACAGCGCTATTCAGCTCCCTCTGCGTACAGTACAGGGAATCCTTTCCCAACACTTAGGTGCAGTTGAAGGCTAATCAAGATCTCATAAGTTACCAGGCCTCTTACTGTTATTGAATTTCCTTCCATTTCTTATCTTGAGTAGCTATTATGATTCTAGGTATTCAAGTGAACGTCATTCAGAAAAGATAAGGTAATAATCCATTGATATAGGACCCTCGTATTTAGATTTCAGCACATCCAGCTCCCTGTTTATGTTATTAACCATGGTAGGAAAAAGGAGGTTTGAATTACCCTGTATTTCCTTCTCAGATGGTGTACAGAATAGAAATTACTCAGCAGATGTCATCTATCCCTCTTCAGCAACAGAGAGATTTGTCAGGGTAATTTTCCATGGTTTTCTCAGGAATGCAAATTTTGCAGGGTTCACCCCAAAATGCCTCCATTAACACATCCATTATAGCCCTTTGAAAGGAGAGATGGAATTACTCATATCTGTTTGACTAAGGTTTGAAACAAAAAAAAAAATCTTTTTAGAGACAAGGCCCTCGAGACCTTAAGGGAGGAATCTCATTCCTCCACCATCCTCTCCAATATTAAATTAATTTTAATAATGGAATTAGACCTATAAACCAATGTTCTGCAAAACTTACATAACCTGCTAAATCTATGCCAGCTGATAACAAGTGTTTCCTTTAACACTGAGAACTTCTCAGAAGATGCTGTGCTTTGCCATACAACCATTACTTGATTTCCAGTAAACCAAACTATTCAGGGATACAGTCACATTAATTAAACTCTATGTTGAAATGAGCCTTCCCTTAAATGTTGGTGTGTGTTCAAATAGCACAAGAAGTACTCAAGGTTTGTGTGAGTGATTTATAATCACGAATATAAAAAAAGCAGTTCTAGCATGGACACACCAAGAATTTCCCAAAAACTGTGAGGAAACAATGTTTCTTCAAACAAAACAAATCTACACAGAAGGGAAAAGTCAGCCTAGCAGCTTGGTAGGGAGACACCTTGTCCTCCATCCCATTACTCCTGCCTCTCTCCAGGATGTGGGGCTCTTCCTCCTCCTCCCTTGCACCGGCTCTGAAAATCATCAGACTCCTGACTGACCCATTTCAACTCTACCCCAGGACAAAACACCTTTTTTTTTTTTTTCTGCCTAGTTAATAAAATACATCAACACCCAGGCAAATGTGGCAAGCACCAGAGCTGCTTGGGGAGGAAGGGGACCTTTTGGTGGCAGTGGACAGAGCACCTACCCTGGGCCATGTGGTGTGAGCAGGGGGCCAGGATGTTCTCCCAGAGCAACCTGAGCGGGCTCAGGGAATGGGTCAGAAAGGGCCAGCAAAGAACAGAGTGGAGAAACTGCTACACCACCTTGAGTAAGCAACTTTCCTCCCAACCCTCCACTTACTTCTTCAGCAGATGGGCACTCAGGTCCCTGGCTGTGGTCATTCAGGATGTTCCTGCCCCTCTCTGGACTGGTGCCAACCAGCTGCACAGTTGGCAAAAGGGAAGAGGCAACTGTATTTCAGATGCAATAAAGTGAGAAGCCCAGTATCTTCACCTTAAAACTTTGAGGATCTGAGTTTAAGCTGAAGGGTGAGAAAATTAAGTTTCAGTTTCCAGAGTTAATGTGCTGCCAAGGTCTGTAGGTCCAGCAGGCAAAACCTGAAATGTCCTATCTTATTAAAGACAGAGCACCACTGCCTGAAGCTCCTTCAAATAATATTCACACTCAAGGTCAGCAAGAAGAGACAGACCACCAATTAAAAAAATATAGTGGAAGTCCTTTAGCTTTAATTCTACAGTAGCAAAAGGAAAAAAATAAAAGCACATTTTGGCCATAAACATAACTAAAATCTCAGGCCTTCTTTGAAAACGAGGTTGTCAAATGCACCCTTTCTTTGAAAAAATCAAAGCTGCACCCCTAATGATGGCATTGGGTGGGGTCAGTAAATGGAAAGAGGGCAGTAACTTCTTTTTTAAAGTCATGTAGAGTTGCACTGGACATTTAAATGATGCTCTGGCAAAGGGCTCACCCCCCACCTGTGTATTTAACCGCTGGTTGGCTGCATTCTGCATTCAGCAGTACAGCAGAGAGGAGCCAGTGGCCTATCAGCTCCTCCCGTGGCCACCTGCCCTTGTCCACGAGTGACACAGACCGTGCTGCGGCTCCAGGCCCTACACTGCAAGGAAGGTAACCTGGCTGTACAGCACAACCAGCCCGTGCTCCAACCAGGACGTGCGTGGAGAGGAGCAGCATCCCTCTGCTCCGTGGCACCCTGCTGGGGGTGTGTTTGGGGGCTGCAGTGCCTCCACCGAACAGCAGTCACAGCACACCACCATACCTGACCTAGGCAAGCTGGAAAAGCCAAACAAATAAATAGGCCCCAAGAAGCTGAGAGGATTACGGAGTAAAAATCAGAAACACTAATTCAATACATTTCACAATCCCCTAATGGTCATACCAAACCATTTTAAATCAATCCCTATTTCAAGACCTATACTATTACATCTATTTCAACCAGTTTAAGACTTTTGATACAATTTCTTAGACTGTAAACTAAAACAAGCATGCAAGCCTCAGTCTTAAGCAATGATTAGTAAGGTCCCCATTTTGCAGATGTTTAAAGTCATTTTAAGTGCTCCAGCTATTAAGAGATATATATCACAACTCTGATGGGCAATAGCAGAAACCTTAGAGTTCCTTCTTAACACAAAGCTCTTGAAAAAAAACCAGTTTATTTTTTACACAGTATTTATCGATTTATTGCAATGTATCAGAAAGTTCTGAATGGCCTGACCAGCTTTACACGCTTTACTGAATTTTGAAATGAAAGCAAGAGAACATTTGCTTAAGTCAACAATGTAAGTCACCAGTTTAAAGGTTAACACTTGATTGTGCAGCACAAGAAACAGACACTTTATCTTCCCAGTTCAAGGACTCCCGGATTTCTGAACAGCGGAACATTAACACTGCAACAGGCCAGGCTGCAGCACACTTTGGAGACACAAACAGAGCAGGGTGCAGCACAGAGGCCTCAGAGTGTCACTTGGGCAGAGAGCAGCTCGGGCCCAGCTGTCCCCACTGGCATGCCAGCAGCCAGCTGGAAGACACCGCTGGGCCATCACCCACCCTGTCCTGGCAGCAACTTTTTAACACACAGAACAGTGGCACTGACGCCTGCACGGTTGTGATTCATGTGGGGCAGCTGCTGTAAAGCTTCCAGAGCTCCTCTTCCAGCCAGGAGACACCAAAGCCAAGCCCAGCACCCTCACCAAGATCCCGCTCAACCAACAAAAATCCACAGGGAAGATGGAAGTACTGCACTGATGCGAGTACAGCTGTCCCAGATAAGGGAAATACAGAAATAAATAAGGTCCTTATCTACTGTGCCAAGAAAAAGGCAGGCTCAGGGAATGGGTGGGTGAGTTAGAGAAGCAAAAACTGTACCTAGAGAAGAAAACCTGAAATTAAATGAGGCATGCACTTCTAATTAATGCAGCTTTAGTGTGAAAATTAACCTGAAAATCCCAAAAATGAGTTAAGACATCAGCTTAGACGCTGGCCACTCTCTGTTCCTCCAAAACACTGGCATGGGCCTGCTGCTCCTTGCAGCCAAAGCACCTGTACCAGAGATGCCTGGGGAAGGACCCATCAGAGCTGTGCCACTGTGCAGACAGTGACAAAATGAAGTTTCATCAGAAATTAGTCTGGGAATCAAGAGGGAGCAATTCTGAGCCAAAACATCAGACCGGATCCATCAAAAAAAAAGTGATTGCTGTGGCTGGGCTGTGTTGTCATACATTGCTTACGTTTGTTTTAATTTTAAACTAAGTGTCAGTCCAAGGTTTGTTACACAAACATATGGCACCGGTATTACATTCTATCTTATATTTATAGAAAGTGCTGTGGGGGCCTAGGCAGCACAGAAATGCCATAATGTTAACAACATTTATTATTAGTATGACAAAAGAACAAAAATAGGCTGGTAGAAATCGTGACTTAAAAGTTTAAGGGACTGATTGGAATAGGGTGCCAAACTGTGGAGATATTAGCTAAAATTCTTCCAGCATTAATACTCACACAGTCCCCAGGCTGCCAAGTATTTAGTTATATAAATACAGCCTCGGAAAAGATAATTTGTTTAAAATCCCAGCCCTGAAAACTGATTAGCACATTTAATGCTATGGGAGCATTGAGGCAGAAGTCCGCATTCCTGTGAGTGAAGAGGAACAAAGCTTTTGGGACAAAGGGTAAACCTTAATTACGCCTTTTTATTACCCAAACAGCCGTTTCCTCCTTACCCCAAATAAGGCAGGAAGGCTAATGGCACATTCACACAGCCCCATAAGAGATGTGATTGATAAATGCCACTACTAGATTTTTCCACTCCAGCTGTTACACTAGAAGCAGCAGAAGTTTGATTCTCCATCCTCAAAAAAACCAAAAAACTTTTAAAAAAGAAGAAAAAGAAAAAAAGAAAAGCAGGAATACAGTACACCGCTGACATTCCCGAACCTTCTGGAAGCGTTTATTAACTTTGGCCACGGACCAGCAAGGGCTACAGGAGCGGCCTGGAGTGGCAGTGCAAACTGGTTAATCTGTAGCTAGACATATCTGTGATTGGGGGGTGGTGGTGCTCAGCAAGAAATAGCCTGCCTGGCAGACAGGCCTTCAGCACTTGGAAGGGTTACTGGGGTTGTTGTGGGTTTGTTGTTTTGTTGTTTTTTGGTTTTTTTTTCAAAAAAATTTTATTGGGAGAACTACAAAACATTTACAGTACAAAGTTTACAGTCTCACATAATCTGTAGTGAACTGACTCCCGAAAAATATATTACAACTCAAGTTGACTTATCCTTTAGTTACATTCAAAACATACTTCTGTTAAAGTAGTCCAAAAGAGTACATAGTGCTCAATCTGTACCTATGTACAAACAAAACTAAGCTACTGCTCATTCATCCACCGTCCAGGAAACTTTTGGAAAACTCTCAACTTTCTACATTAGGAAAAAAAAAATTACAGGTTTTGGAATTCAATACACAAGATATGTTCCTGTATTATAGAAAGTTTCAGATCCAAAGATGGCCTCTGTTCTTATAAAATAGAGTGGCGAAATTTTGCTGTACTTAAAACCCATCCCTACATTCAAATTATCTCAAGCATTAGGAAAAATACTTATTTGGTTGAGAGATATTTAAGGCAAGCATGGACCCTCAAGAAGGCACTGTGAGACATAATACTGGGACCCCCAATTATTGCTACATACTTTGAGACTATATCACAGTGTGATTCGTGGAGTTAGGCAACAAAAATACTTTTTGGTTATTTTTAACAAGTCTGAATTAGATTTGCCACTTTGAAGCCTGATTGCTAAGTCAGTCTTTTTTTTTTTCTCTCTCATTTTTCAACTCGGACGGGCTACAACCATTTACATTCTAAAAAAACCCATAGAAATTCCGCAAACTACTTCCACAGCATCGAGACCGATTTCTATAAAGAAACCATGCAATCTTTCAGATTTACGTAAACAAAGAAAGAAATTAATGAAATAAATATTACATACCATCTCTTAAATTAAGAATTTTACTCATTTACAATAAAATAACCAAGTGAAGTTACAAAAAGGCATATATTACTGTGAAAAGAACACACTCCACATTTTGCCGATTAATAATGAAAATCATAATTTAAACATAATAAAAGAATATATATCTATTGCTTTTCATCATACTCGATAAATACAGTATGAACAAATTACCAATGTATACTTTTCACAAGATAATAAATAAGTTAAATAGTTTCATATTGAGTTGTGTGCAGTGACTCATACATGCAATCAACTCAAACAGCTAAAAAAAAATTTAAAAAAAATCAGCAGTTATTCTCCAACAATTACAAACTAAACTCAGTTGAGTGCTTCCAAATAAAGCAACAACAAAAAATTGTTCTAAAAGCCAAACATCCACTAAGTGGTGGCAATGGAACCAATATTAAACTTTGGAATGAAGGTTTTAGCATTTGTTATAATAATAATATATAGATATATATAAAAAAAGAAAGTTGTTATCAAGGCATATTCTTGGCAGGATGTTGGATTTTTCTTTTTTTTTTTTCCCTAAAAAAAAAAAGCTTATAGGTTTAGTATGTTCTGTGTTTTTATTTGAGCTGGACTGAAAGACAAACTAGTTTGTAACTTTTTTTCTGTGTCTGCAGGATTGGAGGAGCTGGGCTGGCGAACCGGCGCTCCCCGGATTGTTTGTTGCTTTCTGGTGCTGTCTTTTCTAATGCTGTTTTTTTTTTTTTTTCGAACACAGATGGAATGGCTGCTGCTGGTGCGTATCATAACTTGTCTCCAAAGACCGACAAGAACAAAAAAACCCCGAAACAAAAATCCCCTTCTTCCAAGGTCTCTCTATAAAAATAGGTTTGTTCAGTTCGTGTCAATTGCCCTTTTGCAAAATGCTTTGTTTCTCATTTTGTTCAGCTCTCGGTGTATAGATAGATAGATATATAAAAAAAAAACCAAACAAAAATAGAGAGGAAGGAGAGGTTTCGCTTTCTTCGCTCGGTAACTTCCTTGCAGGCCCGCCGCGGGGCCCCCCCG
>VXBQ01004854.1:0-68433 GCA_013400175.1 Phainopepla nitens
TTTTAAGCTGTCAATGTTTATTCCTGTGAAAATCTGCGTGACCTTTACTTGGAGAGGACCTTTACCAAAAAACCTGATGCAGTCAGGGGGAGTCCTGCGAGAAGTCACACTCCTCAGAGCATGCATCTGTGGTGAGCAATTAATTCACACCCTTTTTTCAGCAAACAAATCAGTTTTTCTTGAATGTGCCAGACCAATCCACAAATTTTGGGTGAATTTCTAGACATACTGAAATCAAAGGCTAAGTTTCTTCCACTAACTTCTGTAAGGCCAGATTTTTATCCTTGTGTGTTCTTAAGAGAGCACTTTTTTTAGATACATGATACCAGTGACATTTAAACACCTGATCTTAAGATTTCCTTCAGAGTTCTTTAGCCCAACCAACTCCTTTTGCCAGCCAAAGAAAGCACGTCATAGAAGTTAATAGAATATTTAAAGAATAAATGGCTGAAGCAACTGTTGTGAAGTAAGTTTCAGACAGATTATGATTCCTAGTTTGTAAACTGAGATGCTGCTATTATTTCTGATTTTCAAATGGAAGATGATTAGCTTCTGTAGTTCTTAAGAGCACTGAGAATTCCTGAAGTGTCTGAATGAATGAATGATGGAGTAGTGCAGTATTGTACTGTATTCATTACTCAGCTGTAACTCAAAACCAGCTTGATTATTTATTTTCCTACTTTCTTCAAGGAGGGGAGAATATGAAATTTTTGCTTATACCTTGCAAGTTACTAGTGATCTTGCTTGATCAGAAGACTGGAATGGGTTCTGAGATTCAGCTGTGTCATTTATGTCAGGCAAATTTCTTGCTTTTCTGTGACTTTAGCAAAATCGATGACTACAACATATTCCACTGTTTTTTGCACGCTGTATTCTTTTTCTCCTGAAATTCATATGAAAGTATATGCAGTTGACTAAATGGCACACCAAGCTGCAGTTTTAAAGTAGTATTAAAACTGTCACTCATCTTTCTTTTCTTAAGCTGATATCAAACCCAGGGTAACAAGAGGGGTCAATCAAAAAACTCTAATTATAAAGCAACTTTTATTCAGCTGATTGAAAAATCTTATGTCAATTTAAGACAGTTTTTCAGCAGAATTATTTCTCCTGTTGAAATCTCTCTAGAAGCTGTTTATCTGTACTAATCAGGGAAGGTAATTTGGGATTTTCCTTTGTGACACATTTATATTTAAATATACATTATCCAATTATTTCTCTTACCCAACAAGAAGAGTTGCTGCTGTTTGATGTGAAGTTGGGTGTACTGTGATCTGCTGATGATAAAAGGTCAGATGCATCACTAGTTTAATTCAGCACAGTTGTATTCAGCCCAGTCTGCATAAGCTGAAGGTACAACTGAAGTATTTGCTTGCCAAGTGACACTTTTTTTCATCAAAACACCCACAAATAAGTTAATTTTCTATGCTTTTTGGTTATGAATACACACACAAAAAATATTACATGTTCTTCTGTATTAGCCAACAGTAAAAGTGACTGACTAGAATGGCTCTGAACTGTAAATCCAAACACCAATAATGACCAAGGTGAAGACATGAGTGGGCTAGCTAATTATTTCCTAGCTAATTATCTTATGAGGCACTCTAGTCATGGGAAACTTTGGTCTGGAGTCCTTCTGATGCCAGGGGTGAATAGCTCATCCTTCAGGAACTTCTGTTTCAGTAGCAGGCACAATTTATGTCGGTCTGACAGCTTGCTTCATTAAATGTGTGGTTACTGATTTACCAACAAGGCGTGATTTCCTCCCCCTCACCCCAGCATCCTCCCTCCATAAGCTTTGTAGAGCTCGTCAGAAATCGTTATTTGGAGGTACAACAGAGATACACAGTCAGAAAACTTGGATCATGCTAGCCTGGGAAACTTTGATCTTCTGATGGCCTTTCAGTAGAAAATGTAGAGAGGGAGGAGATGCTGAAGATACGTTTATTGCTACTAGTTTTGGTTCTCATCTTCTGACTTTTTGCTATTATGGGACACAGTTAGTTTCAAATAGATTTACTCATATAGACTTACCCAGGGTTTTGGTTTTGTTTCTTGATTAGAAAGGTTGATAGACACCCTATTGAAAATAAAAGCTAGCAGAAATGACACAAGTCTGTGATGTGTAGGCAGCTGAAACTGACTTTAAATCCAGCCCCTGAAGCAAAGACATCACCAAAGGAGAGCCCAGCTTTGTGCCTAGGTGAGACAGGAGTGCTGGGCAGCCAGTCATGAGAGAAAAAGGAGAACAGTTTGAAGAAACAAGGTCTGTGCTGACCTCAAATTAGTATGCTTGCTCTGGAGTGGATGGTGCTGTATTGTTGTCCCATCAACATAAGAGGGCCACTGCCCATCAGGGCACCACCAAAGCCCAATCAGTTGGGGTTTTTTGCAGTAGTTTATTGCAAAATGTGTTTCCTGACCTGGTCAAAACACACTGGCACATCTCCCTGGTAACTTGGAGAAGGCTCCTGCCAGATTAAAGTGTAGTCTTTACACTTTGCAGAGTGGCTGAGAAAATAGATAACGCTTTTGGAGAGCTTTTGTCTCCTGAGCCCCTTATGACCAAATGTTTCATTTGCTTCTCCAAGGTACTGAAAAAACACAACCATTCATCTATATTTTAATGTTCTCTCTGGTTGCTTTGTCACTTAGTGTTCAGGAAAATGGCTCATTGCACTTACCCTTTCTCCTTTCCACATCCATGTTACTTAACACCTGGCTAACACCACTCTGAACCATTTCCCTCACACCTCTCTCTGATTTGAAAGAACTTCCACAGTAGAAGAGTAACTTTTCTTTCTTTTTTTCTTTTGAGTTAGAAATCTTTGTGACTATATTTAAGCTTGTTTCGCTGTGTTCCCACTTTGTGCAAATGTTGCTGCTTGCAAGCTTGCATAGGCCATTGACTGCCTCCCTGTTTGTGCCCAGTGATTAGGGCAGTCCCAAAATAGATTTCTTCATGCTGGTGGAGCTGCGTGCACACAGAATGCCTGTTTGAAAAATTGGAGTTAACAGCACACATGGGAAAAGACGGCAGCACGCTCGACTCTATTTTTGTGATTGTGTGCAGATGCTGTTCTAAATAATGGTGCTAATGAGACTAGGAGAAAGATAATGGTAATGACTGGAAATACAAGGCCAGTCCTTGTGTGCTCCCCAGAGTAACACTCCTCGTAAACACTCTGAGTGTCAGTCTTATTACGATACTGTCCCTTCAGAGCAGCAGCCTCATACCCCTTGCTGCAAGGAAACACCAGTAGTTTATCATGATCAAGTCTTCATCTAGCAGATGTGTCAGTGTTTGCCTATTTTCTTCAACAAATATTCTTCAGAGAGGAATTTACTGCTGTCTGCGCTGGGATGCTGGGACTCAGTAGGTATGAGCTGGGTCACAGTCTTAAGTGAGATTTAGTTTCTCAGCTCTTACTGAGCATCAGAGGGAGCTGAACACTCATTTACCTCTTTTTTTTCTTTGCAAATATTTTCTTTATTCTTTTTGATAGGTTATTATTTGTACTGGATTTTCCTGCAAATGGTAGCAATTGAGCAGGGAATAGGGGCAGAATGGATCCTGTGTTAGTTGTTCCGTGTGATCCCACAGCAGAAAAATGGTGAAGTCAAGTTTTCTGCAGACTTTCTCCCTGTCACTGAAGTCTTCCCTGTTGAAGAAGGAATATAGAGTGGAATCTTTCCTTGCAGTTCTCTCACTCCTTGTGCTCTCTGTGGCTGTATCTGTAGAGGTAACTTGAAAAGGATTTGTTTCTGAGCGCTTGACCCCAATGGTCCTTGAAGGAATTCCTTTTTGTGTTTGTGACTATGGCTGACAGAAGCTGTCCAGGACAACCTCTGGACTTTATTTAGAAGTCAATGCAATACAGGGATTGTTCCCACTGGGCTGTTCACTTGTGGGTACCCTGTATAAGGATAAGAGAGATAAATAGAGCAAATGAAGGCTGTCCCATGCCCGTGGGGCTGGAGAAAAGACCCAGGCACTTCTTGCCAATGGTGGCTGTGGAGCGTAGCCTGCTCTCTTTCTCTGGAGAGCCCATTCAATGTGTCTCCGTGCTAGAGCCAAAGCCTTTCTCCCTTCACTAATGTGAGCAGGAAGGGAAGGGGTCTGGTCAGGTTAGATGAACTTCAGCAACAGGGTCTATGTTGTCCAGTATGACAGGTATGACAGCTGCTGTTCATTGTGATGCCTCAAGGCTCATCAAAAGCTGAAGCCAAACAAAATATCCTAATATTTTTTCCTTCCTTCTAGAAGCACTACTGCTACCGAGATTGTTAGCCAGTGGCAGCTTTGGCCACCAGATTTTTAAGTTACTGGGAAAGACAAGGAGAAGGAAACACATAAAGAGTATACCAAGCAAACTTCATTTTCTCAGGCCACTGGTAAAACCAGCTGATTCTGCTGATTTATCTTTTAAAAGCTCCAATAACAGTTGCTGGTGAAAATGTGCTGACAACTCATGGTTTTTTTGTCTATAATTGATTAGTACCTAAGAACATTGTATTATTTTTGACAGTCTGATGAAGTTCTTGAATTGATATTTCCTGCAAATAGCTTCTAAGCTGAAGGAATGTATTTACAGCCAGAGCTGATGGATTTGAAATCATGTTTAAAATAGATTTTTTTAATCAGCTAGCAGAAATCCTTTACATAGATTGTTCATTTTTGTTTTCTGTTTCATTTCTACTTGCTAGTTATTTTCCAGGAGCAGCATGTGTTCTTAGGGCATGCATGACCATTCAGAACATGCTGATTTACAACATGATAAAGCTTTTGTACTAAAAGCCAGTGTTACTTTGCTAAACTGGCAAATGCACAATATATAATTGTCTACATACTTTAACTCCAAATGAATGCATACTAAGTATTCTTAGCTTTTAGTATTTTTATTAGTTGAGATTTACTGGAATGTTTTTGTATTTTTTAACCTCCTTCTCATGTCAGGCAATCTGTGAATGGGAACTAATTAGAGTGCAGTTGAGATTCATGTCAGCATTTTGAATTGGTTTTATTTTATAAACTTAATAAAATGCATTCTGCTACAAAGTCCATTTAGCCTAGTTTTTAAAACCACCTGGTAGCTGATGCCTAGGAAAGAACAGAATGAGGTAAGTGTAGAATAATACTCCCCCAGTGCACTGTAGTGGTCTCTGGAGATCTGTAGCTTATGGTCTATATGAGTCAAATAAGCTTCTCCATGTTTATTAGCCCCTGATGGATACTTTTTTTCCCACTTTACATTTACTTGCCTGAATGCTTTATGAAGCTGGTAGGATTTTTAGCATGTCTTCCCACAGCACATAGTTCCACTGCTGAACTGTGTGTTGCATAAAAAAAAGCCGTCCTCTTGCGAGTTTTATCCTGCCATGTGCTGATCTTATTGATTTCATTTTATTTCTATTAGAAGAAACAATGAATAGTCGTTTCCTACTCACTTTCTGCAAGCTAATGAGGATTTTAGTCATCACTCATTTCTCTGGATCCTGAAGAGTCCTGCTCTGTTCAAATGCTCTTTATGTGCAATCTGCTCTGTATCTTTGATTGTCTCTTTGTCTTTTTCCATATGGAAACATTCTGCTTGTCCTGCATCTGTTAACATGGAGAGGGAATCAGTTTGGCCCCTTTTCAATATGTGAGTGTAGTATGCATTCATACAGAAGGCATTCTCTCTAGTTGTCTCTTCCTTGCTAAACATAGCTTTATTTAATATTAGAGTGCTAGAATTAGTGCAGTGCTTTACAGACAGAGGAGAAAAATAAGTTTGCCAAAACACATTTTGTGTTCAAAACTAACTGATCCATTCAAGAACTCAGTGAGTTCTTGTAGTTACTGAACACGTCTTGGCCATGCACTGCTCGTATTTTTAGAACTAAAAGTTCTAGAAATTAAATTTCTGCTGTGTTTTTACATAGTTAGAGGTTTTTTAATTTCCTCAAATCCTTGTTGATTTTGTTCATAGCAGTGTGACTTAGCTTGACACCAGTAAAGGTATATATGATTTTATTTGCATCAGGATTTTTGTTGGATTTGTCAGGATGAGCTGGTTTTCTCCCTGATCTTTCTGGGAAACAAATTATGTCAAGTACCATTGGAGAGGAGATGCCAGGGTGGTAAGAATCTTACTATAAAATAAAATGGCACTTTTCTTACTTCTGGTTTCTTACAGGCCTATTTGGACACATTTTTCATAAAGGTTAGTAGTGTGACAGTTTATTCTAGCTCATCTCTGGTGAGTTTCTATAGATTAACAGAATATTGTTAACATATCTTCTGTTAATTTAGCTCCTTTTAATTTATTCTTCAAACCATTAATTTGATGCACATGTCAATATTCCTAATGTCCTATATCATGACTTTTACTTCTGTCATTACAGAAGTCATCACTGGCTGGACAGTGTTTTGCTTTAACAGTAGATACATGAAATAATTTTTTGCTTTAATATTCAGTCTTACTAAAAAGGAGAGGGGAGGGAAGTGGCATTACAATGTTCCCTTTGGCAATGAAATTTGATTCATCTGTATTGCCATCAAATGTTTTGCAGGGGCTCACAATAGGTTCAGTCATCTTTTTTTTTAAACTTTTTTGGCTTAGCAATGACATTAGTTTTGACAGGACTTTGGACTGACACGGTTGTGGCCGGTGAATGATCTGTCACTAAAAGCAACTGATATCTTGCATGCTGAGTAGTGCAGTACTTAAGGATCTCTCTGGTTTGGTTCCTTAAGGCAGCCAAGGCTCAAAGTGGCGTAATCAGGGATGGTGGGACAGTCTCTTCATCTAGGGAAATGAGTGCCACATATATTGTTTTTCAAGTTATCACTGTGGTTTAGTACTAATTGCCATGATAAAGCTATGATAAGGATACAAATTTTTTTGTACCATAACGTTTCAGTGATGGGTTTGCACCGCTGATAGCAGCCTAAGGCTTAACTGACACCTAAGTCATAGATATAATAGTTTATTTCTGTGAAATTGTGTAATTTACATAGTTTCTGGATTTTTGCATTGTGCGGTGTTCCATCATGCACATCAACCAGATACCTGATTTCTTAGAAGTACATGCATTCCTTTAAACACAACAATTCAAATATGAATTTTCTGCAGTCAGATGGTAGAAAGCATAAAATCCCTCAATTTTGACTATAAGCAAGGTAATATTTTCACAGAGAGAAAATATTTTTATTAGTTGAATAGAAGTATTTGGAAGAAACAGGAAAGCTCTCAGGCCCACAGTCTTCTCATCTCCTTTTTCAATATAGGAACCTATTGTTCCAAAAACCTCATCCAGAAAGACATATTACAAGCTAATGTTACCACTAGGCATGTTTAAAATGAAAAACAAGCAATCTTCTGTGTTTTCTGAAAGAAAATTTTAGTCATGCATTTTCTTTTCAAGTCAAAAACTTTGTAAAGTCTGATGATGAATTTTCATCCCTGGGGCAAACCTTCACTGTACTGTGTTTAACTAATAGTTTCTCTTTGAATGCTGGCCTTTCTTCCAATTACGCAGTGTTGGGGATGTTAGCCTCAGCTGGGGATTTGAGCTTTGATTGTAACTGTGGAGTGAACTGGGATCTACATTTCATCAGCTCTAGGTCACCCTGTGTAATGAGGGCATTTAGCTGGAGGGTAAATAGACAAGGGGAACAATGGAAAGCAGCTTCACTAACCTATTGAATGAGACTGCAAATAAATATCAAATGTTTTGCAGTTGTTTTCTTAAGAAATGTTATTATAAGAACATGAAGTGTTTTATATCCTGATGAAAAGGTTTTAAGGACAAAGACTGCTGATGCAATAATGGATGAAATATCTGATTTTGTTTCAGTCCTTTCTCGTTCTGGTCTTTGTAATTAGAACTGGGCTTTATGTAGAGAAACTGCCCATTTTCAGAACAAGATAATGCATCTTTTTAAGCATAATAGTGAAACTTGGTATGGCATGAGAGACGGATATTAATAATAAAATAGAGCTAGAAATTTTTAACATTGCTTACAGTTGTCAAGAATGGAAGGCAAAGCTAAGAAAGCGATAACCACTCAATTCTGAAATCTGTAGACATCTCCTTTGAAGAATCTTGCAGAAATATCTCAAACTTGTCAAACTTGCTATAATGAACCACTTTTCAGGACTGCTCTGTTGAAGTAAGGGTCTGATCATTAGAGAGAGTTACATGAATCTTAGTGTTCAAATAGGTCTTATGGTATTGCCCAAAACTGCCTGAAATACAAATCTCCCTTTTGGCTGTCCTTCCTCCTTAGGTTTTTCCCATTCTTGTTCTGCCGTAGCCTAGGGAGCATAGTCAGCAGGATGCTAGAGAGAGTGGGTAAGTATTTAAGATCAGTGAGACCGTTTTCCTTCACTGTACCTGTTCTTCACCTTCCCACTCACACTTTGAACACTGTTTCCTAAGAAGATGGGGCACTGCTGGCCTCTTTGGTATCCTGTCCCACAACCAGGGTGTTGCTTTAGCCAGAGAGGTTAATCCATGTTACACAAGATGAGAAATGAGTGAGCAGTGACATGCTTCTAGCTACTCAGTGGGTCAGATTGATCCCAGCTGTTCCTCTGGGCTCAGAGGGAATGAATTCAGCCCTTTGCTTGCATTTAAAGTCATCAGCTGTTGCTCAGGGGCTGCCAAAGTATCTACTCCTAGCTATTTCAGTGGTATTTTCTTCCCCTTACGTCACTCAAAGAATCATTAGCAAGTACTAAGAGACAGCCTGGTCCCCTTGCCCACACAAAGGATGTCAGTAATTAACTAGTTTGTGCCTTTAAAGTGAAAAGAAAAATGAGAGGGAAGGACCACATTAATTAAGTACCTGAATGATTGCTCTTATCAGAAAGTTGAATACTAAGGATTTATCATTTTGACTAGCACCTTCAAGGCTTTCAAAACAAAGTGATGATGCTAGATGAGAGGGACTGACACAGGATGCAATTAAAGGGATGTAAAAGAATTATGTTGAGTTTGTATGTGCAAAATATAAAAGTTGTGATGCAGTAACGGGTCTCAGTGTGAAGGCGGGTCTTTGCAGATGGAGTTCACTCTCAGTCAAGTTTTTTAGGAAAAATATGTAATAGGAGTCTGGACTTGCTACTGCATCGTGAGTGTGTTATGCTGCCAGGCAGAAATCGCAGCCCTAACTTAGGTGTCTCTTTTCCATCTGCTCTGTACCAGGAGGTTCTTGGCACCTGAAAATGAGATGCACCAAAGTTCTTGTTTTATTATATCTTTCCCATAATATCCTTAAAGCTTAGCTAAGTGAGTGCTGTGTCTGCTGGATGATCTGCTTATTTTTCTCTTTCCTCAATAGATAGCTAATGATGCCGTTGAAGGGGAACAGTATAAATTGCAGTTCAGTAGTGCTATTGCAAAATATAGTGTGCTCTTTGTCCATGACAGATCTTGTGTTGTTATTTCCTACTGTTTCTATATGCTAAGAGTTCATTTGAAATGTTGCTTTATTGTTCTTTCTATTAAAAAAAATCAATTTAGTATTTAATACAATTTTATTATAGGTGCTTTCACTCTGGTTTCCAGGCCATAATGAATGTGATAACATGTTCCAGGTGACTTCACACAGATCATATCAGTTGAAAGAAGAAAACTGTCAGTCTGCTTATCTCAATGCAGTTGAGATCAAATTCAGGATATAAAATCTGTGTTTCCTGTTGCACGATGTATTCTACATGAGTCTAAATTTTGCCTTTTTTTTTTTTTTTTGTGCAGCTAAGGAGTAGCTGACCTATGACAGGCAGCAAGACCAGGTTTCAGTGGCCCACTGCAAAAGGACTTTGATTGCAAAGTGTGGGCTTTTTCATATCTTTTTTGCAAGAGTGTGTGAAGAAAAGGAGCCCCCAGAGGCCTAAGGATACAGGTTACCAGCTAGAAGCTTGCTGGCTGCAAGAGGGAGGTTTAGTGAAATAATTGCAAGGTTATATTTCAGGTTCAGTTAAGACTGCAGTCTTTCTGAGTCTTGCATATAGTCTTGAAAAGCAATACCACAGAGAGGCAATAAACTTGCAGAGTAAAGTCAAAAGATATGTACAACTTCCCACATCCTAAAAAAAATACGTCCATAGGTTTGTATATTATTTTTTTTCCCTTAAGGTGCGCATTTCTCATACAGCCAAGGGGGAAATTACACCACTGTAAAACTCAAGAAACTATGGATATAGCAGAACCAGAGAAGTCAAGCAAATTGCAGAGATAAAGAATTCACCCAAAAAACCCCACCACCAGCAGCTCATGGTGCCATAGTTTAGGGATTTCTCTCCTCTGACTCAGTAGCTCTAGTGGTTGCTGAAGAGGGTAGTTGTCATTTGTCGATGTGGCACAAGGCCACGCTCAAAAGTTAATTTACATCCCTTTCAACACACCTATGTTAGCTCCTTACAGTTTTGTATTTTAATTGTCACTCTTGCTAGTAGTTTTACCAGAGAAGCCAAAGTAAGTGAACGTGGATGGACAACAACTCTTCACTGTCTTTTTCTTCTGGAACATTTAGTCATATTTTGGTTATAAGAGAGCTTTAAATTTTGGGTTAAGATGTGGTCACAAGCTGGACAGGTGTTTACTTGTGAAGGATTTGGTGCATATAGCGCACACTGTACTTGTGCATAAGTGTTGGATGTTGTATCATGATTCCTTAGGCAGTTGTGAGCTGCACCAGATATCGCATTAGTTACATTTCACTTTCCATGCCTGCATTCTGCATGGTCTCTGTGCTGTGACTGGTAGTGCAAAGTTCCTTGCCTGTTTGCCATATGATGAGTCCAGGCTCTCAAACAACCACTGTATGCCAAAGTTCTCTAAGTACTTAATTTCTTCTCTTTTCTTTCAAGTTTTGAGCTAGAGTGCAAATTTGTGAACATGTCAAGAGAAAAAAACCTATTTTTGAGTAACTTCACACCTAAGTAAAACTAGGAAGAACTAGCAAATCTCTCGCATGCACACACCCACATCCATGCTTTCCCTCTCATGCCTTGTGCGCACACTCCTCCTTCGTTCTTGCATAATGCTCTTGCACCAAGAAGAGTGAGTGGGCTGAAATAAATTGCTTGATGCTCATCTGGCCTAAAGAGCTGAATCTTTCAAGAATTTGCTTCCCCACTGCTTAATCAGTTCGCTATTGTCTGTACAGCATGCGATCATGTACACATCTGGGTTTTTTTCAAACTGTCCTTTTCTGAATGGTTTCATCAAATAATCAAGCCTTATCTGGTAAAGGAATGCATTAATTCTTCTGCAATAATACTGATCTGTTTTCTTTGTATTATGAAGCCTTTCAAATTCCTCTCAGAACTGCCAAGGTATGGAGATTTTCTCACTCTGTTTAGTATGTTTGCTCTCAGGTAGTGCGGGCTTAGCAGTTATCTTAAAGTGTGAAATACAGCAACGTGAGAGCTTTCTCTTCCCTTATCAGAACTTTTCAGCACTTAATAATGTGCGCCTATTAAAGACCATCAGCATAGGGCCTAATACTTCACTAGCACTGTTGTCTCTTTAATGCCATCACAAGGAACTAGAGCAACTGTGGGACATCAAAACTACCATTCTGAATGACAGTTGCTTTTGCAGAATTTCCTTCTCAGTGATAGATTCCCAGATACATGTCCTAAATACCTTATTTCATCTCCAGCAGTCCCTTGCTCTCTGTCTAATCCAGTGCAGGGCTGTGGACGACATTGACTGGTGTAAGGAGATGCACAGAGCATTTCAGGATGTGTAATCAGGGATTTGTTCTTCTCATAGTCTTTGAAAGAAACACAACCTTGCTTTAGCCTTCTAACAGAGAAGCTGCTTATTCTTCCACTGTGTGCAAGTACCTGTCATACTGATTGTCACAGAAGGAACTTGCTGCTTATCCTCATCACGTTTACCTGGCAATCTCAGGCAACTTCTATAAATGTAGGTATCCATTAACTAGAGAGTTAAATCAGCTCAACATATATTTGGCTGTCAAGTCTTGTGTCGACCAAAGGAAAACATGAATGAGCAGTCTGTGCGTACATAAATAGCTGAAAATGTAATATTTTCACAGAAAGCATAATTGTTAGACTTCTGTGGCCTCCTAGCTCTGAAAAACACTGGTAGTGTTTCTGAGGTTTCCTCCTACTTGCTGTTATTTTTCAGTCAGAAGTCTAATTTATGTGATACCTGTAACATCTGAGGTTTCACTTGATCTTCCTTATTACGCCCACTCTTGATCAGTCATGGGGGCCTCAACCATTCTATTCTATAACTTACTGCAAACACAGTGTAAATTTGAGGATATGTGGTTAAATAAAAGTAGGGCTTGCACTGAGCCTTGACAAGGAAAATAGATGTGTTTCCTTCTAAAAAGAAAATACGTTGAAAGCTGTGGAACTTTGTCCTGTGTTAACAATGGAAAATGTTTTTATCAAAATCATTAAAAATTTTTGAGTGAATGCAGCCTGTGGAAAAGTTAATGGTGTCCTAGCTCTGGAAATCAAAAGCGTCTCTGGGAAACAGGAACACAGACTTTGTCTGTTTTCTGAGGTGCTTAAATGGAGGATTTCCTGAAGTTAAAAGTTGATTCTTCCTGGTTCTGAGTTTTAACTTCCTACTGAAACTGCTACTAAATCATGATAAATAGCCCATTTTCATGGTGGTTTGGGGCTTTTCATCCATATGAAGAGGAAAGAGGGGTAGGAGAGGGCTGGCATTTCTACAGTTATTGAGTTCATGAGTGATTTAGATAAGTACATATTTGTATTTATAAATAAGGATGATGTGAAAACCAGAATTGAAATAGTAATGGAGAGTAAATAGTGAGTTGAAAATTACAGGCAAGTAAAGAAATACAAAGGCATAGTTAAAACTAATAAAAAAACCCATAACTACACATTGACCATGCTTCTGTCGTTCAGAGCACACCATCACCTTGCAAATGATAGCATCTTATAAATTCTCCTGTTAAAATAATGCCTTTCTAACCTTGGCATTTCTCTGTTTAATATCTAACAAGACTATCAAGTGTGTTTTGTGTGTGAAAAATCAAATTCCAAAGGTGAAAAATATAATGATTGGATCTTATTTGTTTCCTTAGGAAGCCTGTATGGCAGAATGGCTATTGATGAGAGCTGGAAGTGTGTAAAAATCAGTCATATCTTAAAGTGTGAAAGGCTGCTATTTTTACCTCCCATGTGTGGCATTCAAAGCCTGTTTAGTTTTCTCCTCTGCCATGCCCTGCATGGTGATGAGCCTTACAGGAGGGCTGGGACCCTCTGGGTACAGGCATAAATGTTTTGGGCTTATGCATAAAGTCCAAGCTCATTAGGATTGGGTTTTTTCTTCTTTAAACACTACATGTTTTTAGAAATTCCAGTTGACAGAAGAAGCTGAAGCACAGTGTCTGGTTTAAAGAAGGAGCAACTGCAGAACTCTGTCTGACCAATCCTTTTTCTTCTTTTTCTTTTCTTCTTCTACTCACTTGTCCAACCTGCTGTCCTTCCATAACACAATAATCATCAAAGTGGCTCAGAAGACAGAGTATCCACTGCTTTTTCTGGATAATTGAATCAGATTTTTCCTCTACTTGGTGATTTTTTTTGTAGTTATTTTGTTTTTAAGTATGTTTAATTCATTAGACCTGACAGAGCGTGTTTAGTAGTAGAATTCAGTTCAGACAGAATTGCAATAATCATATATAAATTCTGCAATGTTGGGGAAAAAAAATCTTTAAAAAAGTATTTAAAGGATTAAGTTGGCTTGTGACAGATGTAATGGCCTCTTGTGGGCTTGGGAAGGCTGCCAGGCACTCCTCATAACAAATACCCTGACAGGTCACCATGGTTTTATGTCACCAGTTTAAAATTACTTAAACTTGTCTGTCTCTGCTCAAGTCTTTGATTGATTCTTTCTCCTCTGTTATTTTCTCCCCAGTCTGGAGATAGGGAACAAACCTGCAAATTTTCATATGATTTAGTATACAGAAAGATTGTCTTCTCTTGAAAGAGAAGAGAAAATAGAAAAATTCAGCTATTAAAAATAAATTCGTCCCAGAAAATCTTTTTTTAAAGACATGCACAGAGAGAATTCAATTATTAATTTCTTTGTCTGTGTCATGATGAAAAAGACCCAAGTGTACTTCTATGGGGCTTTTGATTTTTGCACCAATAAGATTCTCATTTGTCTTCTCTCCCATCTTTGCTTCTCCACCTTCATCCTTTAAAATACTGTCTTGACCACCCACACCTCTGTCTTGTAACAAAGAAACAAAGCTTTTTTTTCTAGATGAGGTTTCCAGTGCTGCCACTGCGCTCTTTGGATCCTTTCTGCTCAGCAAGTTATATATTATTTTTGGAGCTACTTTATATGTTCTGTTAAGCCAATGACCTCTCTCAGAACGTGTGCTATTAGCCATGCTTGTTACATGAGTCCAAAAGCCATGAAAATGTAGTCTTAGATACGGTCAGAACTTGCAACACAGAATAAGCCAAGAAGCATCCGAGTTAAATGCATGGTAATATGAATGCTGAGAGGAGGAGTGGGTAAGCATAGTGAACAATGTGATGGAACTAACGGAGGTGGTTTTGATGTGTTCTGTTTGAGGCAGAACTGCTTAGATTTAGTAGTCAGCTCTCCTGCTTTGAAGAAGCAAGGAAAGGTAGGTAACAGAAGAAAGTGAAATGATAGAACAAGGAGGCAGGAGGGAAGGAGCCAGCCCCCACCAGAGGAAAGTAGGCAAACCCGGGGGAAGCACTTGGAATTTTCACCCTCCCTTCCTGGCTGTTTTTGCAACTGTGCTTGCCTTAGCTGTCATCTGCAGCCAGACTTCCTGTCTCGTCTCTCCCCTCTCCTATCCAACGCCTTCCTGCTTTCTCTGCTCTTTCTTTGTGCTAAGAAATGCTTTCCACAAAGCTTTGCAAAACGATTAGTGCTCTCCTTCAGATTTCTCTCTCAAACTTAGCTTTTGCTTGGGGCTTGCAAAATTCTTACTGATTATCAGTCCTTAGGAGTGGGCATATGTGCGCCCACATGTGTGCATTGAAAGAACAGGGTCTCTTCTTGGCATGGAATTTGTGGTGTTTATTTTGGGCATATTATCTGCAATTGCTTTGTATCTGCATGTTGTCTGAGCTTTACAGTTGTACTGTGAACACCTGTGTGTATGATGAGTGTTATAAAGCACCTCTGCAGCACTTGTCAGAAAGTCTCTCTAGGCACCCACATACTGCCTAGAGTATGTACCTTTAAAGGCTAATAATTACAATGGTTTTTGTCTCCAGTAAAACAACTAAGAATGCTTTTATAGTTCTAATGTATTACACAGGGCAGCTAATCCCTGCATGGTGTGGCTTGAGCTCCTTTTTTATTCTATGCAGAAGCAACTAATCTCTCACTTTCCTGGTTTTACTACACAGCTTTTTCTGTCTTTCCTTCTCCTTATTGTCTGTAATATTTCTCCCACTTCATGCCTTTATTCTCTTTTCCCTCACTGCAGCCTTCTGGGTTTGAGGAAGAGATTTTTTTAGAGTAGCTGAGAGGCTCTTCTGTGATATATCTGTTGTGTTTGTCTTCATTTTAACTCTTCCATTCACACCAGCCCCCCTGCCTGCAGTGTCACAGGGCTCCATCATCACATGGAGGCCCATTTTGGTGGTCCTTCTGTATAACTAATGCTACAGTGTTGGGTGTAGTGCTCTCTTCAGCCTGCACTCCTTAAACAGGGAGTACATTCCATACCATCTCTCACATCCAGAGAAGGAGGATAACTGAATAATCTGCTCATCCCATGCTAGTGAAACCTTTCAGATGTATGTGTTGGGTTTTAAGTGCTTTTTGAGAGAATTCCCCTGTGGATTTTTTCCTCTCTATGAAAATCTCTTTCAAAGCCTCAGTTGCTAATGAATATTATTTGCTTAGGCCATCATTCCATGCTGTTTTCATTTTACCTAGGTGCATTCCTCAGCATTAGTCCATGTATCTCTCCATGATAAAGGAACCTGCATTATTTGAAATCTTGCCATTAAATCCCATTGTTTTCATTCAAAAGTTGATTCTATAAATCTTTCCTCACTGTGTGGCATATGTCACTCACATCTTGCAAAAATTAAGTAAACAAGTCCTCCCTGCTTCTGGCAAAAAGCAAGAAAAATCAGTGACTACTCAGAATTCCCCAGGTTCAGGCTCTCCTTTAATTTTATCCCCATTGAACAATGGGTTGACAGTGGAAGTTCACAAAACAGGTGGACAGTATGTACTGCAAACCTCTGTATGTGCCTGAGTCCTCTATTCTTCATTACTCCCATGCAAAGCCAGATTTTCCCCCCTTGCAATTTCATACCACTATAATTCTGCTGCTTTCACAGAACGTGACCCATTTTATGGGAGAAGGGGATAAACAACTGCATCAATTAGGTTGTATTCTTAACCAAGCAAAATGAACCAGAAATTTCAGGTGACCAAGTGAGTCAATTCTTGATGATTAGGTTGCTAATATTTAATATGGGATTTGAGGACAGCTTTATTTTATTTCGAGTGCAGTTTACAGCAATTCTCAGTGTTGGGTTTTTAACTGGGAGATAAAACCAGGTAAAGCAGTTTGTCAAAATGGACAGATTCAGCATTGAATCTCCCCTGTACAAATTCTGTCTCTAGCTTCAGATACCTTCACCAAAAAAAAAAAAAAATATATAAATATATATATGTGTGTGTATATATGTGTGTGTGTGTGTATATATATATAGATATTTATGAGCACAAGAACTGAAATTGAAGCTCCAGGACCAAAACTCAGGGCACTAAGCTGTTTGTAATGAACTATGACATCTGTATCTAATAAGTGCTCTACATTTGTTATATATTGAAAGAAATGGAAAGAAAGGCAGTCAGGTCTAAAATATCAAGATTTTATTTATATGTATTTCTCAAGTACTCATATGTAGTCAGTAGAGGTCACATCAAGCCACACTGCTGCTCCTGTTACTGAGTTACAATAAATATTTCTATGGGATTATGATAAATAAAAGGAGTCTTAGTTTACAGTACATAGCACTTCAGTTTGCATATTTAACAGTATATAGTACATCTTTATCAGATTAACTTTGTGTCCTGGTTCTGACCAGAACAGGTTTATATTTTGCAGTAGCCAGGAGGGGGGCATGGCTAGGACTCTCTATCTGTCCATTTTCCAGGGATGGGGGAAGGACTCTCTTCAGTGTGTCAGGGTAGCGTGGCAGTGGGAGCAGTTGGGTCTTGTCAGGCTCACAGTAAGTGTTCTCTGCAGGTGAATCATTACCCTCTCATACACTTTTGTTATTAAAATTTTTTGCTTATACTGTTCATTTTCTTACCACTGTTACCAGTAAATCATTCTTATCTCAACCTATGATCTTCACCTTTTGTACCTCCAGTTCTCTTCACCAGCCCACCACTGGGAAGTGGGAGGGAGGGAGGGAGGGAGCAGATCATGATTTGGAGTGGCTCCAAATGGGAACACTAAATTGAAGAATACCATTCCTAAACTATAACACTTTGCATTAAGTATTTTTCTTTTAGGTGTTTTGTTGTTTGGGGGGGGGGGGGGGGGGGGTGTTCGGATTNNNGGGGGGGGGAGGTGGTTGGTTCGTTGGTTGGGGGTTTTTTCCAATGATCTTCCTGTAAAAATAAAGATATATTTCTAGATTCAGTGTAAGAAACTGCATTTGAAAATTCTTGAAATTTGATGACATTTGCAGCTGAATAGGAGCCTTCTAGCTCAGGCTCATTGCCACCAAATTAAATCTCATGTTAGCTTTGAAGATATACAACACCTTTTAGTTCTGAAAAGCTTCTATACTTTTATATTGTTTGTAAAACCTGGACTACTGTATTTAGGGAATTCAACTTTTTTGTCATGAACTACTTATAAAAATTCACAGAAGTCTTTATGCTAACAATTTTATGAATTGCACATACAGCTGGCTTGCCTTAATGAAAACCTCATGTGCTTTTTCCCTAGACTTTCACTTCAGTAATGGCTGCATTTTGCACCTCTTTTTCATCTGTGAAAGTATCCCTGTTGCATGAGTGTGAGCTGGCCTCATCCCTCTTAGAGAAACACAGCTTACATGCCAAATATGAGCTGTGACCTGACAGGGAGATAAACTGAATGCCAAGACAATTCTCATGATTTTGATTCTCCATAAAACTTATAGATCAAATCCAGCATGATTTCCATAGTCTTGATTTTCAGACACATATTTTGGTTAAAAAGGGTAAATTTATCTTCTTCCCTTCTCTCCTCCGCCCCCATCTCCCCCTGCCCCTCCGCCTCGCCTGTTGTCTGTTTCAGCACCTGGCTCTTAAATGCAGCACATCAAACATCTTTTGAAGGGCTCAGAGATTAAAGATTGTAAGTTACAATTAGAACAGCTATAATGATGATCAGCTCTTAGATCCTGCATAATGAATAGGAAAATGAGTTACAGAAGGCTCAAAGCTTTAGCCAAGATTTGAAGATTGTGATTTTGGTTAAAAAGAAAAAAAAAAAGAGGAAGAACAAGAAGGAAACAGCCAGTGGTGTATTTTTTGCATGCTTGAGGTTCAAATGATTCAGGCTCAGGCTTTCAGGTACTTGCTCACCATGGAACATTTCAGGGCTTTGTATTACCTGAGACACCTTCAGACTTAAAGTCTTCTGTCAATGCATAGTTATGTTTTCAAGTGACTGAAATGCATTACTTAGGCATTCAGTTAGGGTCTGGGGTGGGGGGGAAAGATGGCACCTTTTTTTTCTCTGCTTGTGAGTGATGGCTGATTCAGACATGTCAAGTGAGGTGGTTATTGTGAAGTATGATTGATCTGTGTCGGCCTCCGTGATTATCTGCACCTATAGGCAGATATTTATTATACTTTAGACATGTATTTTACTTTAAATAGCAAAGGAGAGCCTGCATTGTCACAGGAAGCATTATTTTAATCAAATGATGCAGCTGTGTGAGCTTTTAAAGTAATTTTTCTCTCAGAAAAAGGAGCATACATTAGTGTTTTAATGTCATATAGCAGCCAAGAGGTTTCTTTAGCAAGAACTTCAGTTGGTGGCAGTGCTATGGCAGTGCTATGTCCTTCTTCTCATAAGGAGGGACACAAGACAAATAAGCTTGCAAACAATTTGAGTGTAGCTCTGCACATGGACAGCAGTAGGTAGGTATTTGCCAAAGGCTTGCAGAAGAATCAGCATCCCTGTCTGGAGGTGGGGCAGCAGAAAGTGCTAAGGAAGGATCCAGGACCAGTTCTGAGTTCAAATGTCATTCTCAACATTGAGCCAAGACCTATCTGTAATGAAAGTAACCAGGGAGCTGTTGTCATCTCTCACCAGTAAAAATGAGCACTCTCTGCTTTCTGAGTGTGTGTGTCTAAGCCACCTGAGGGTTTGATATCTGTTTTTCAGTGCTGGGACTTCTGTTTCTTACTTAAAACTACTTATGACTTGCATACTTGATCAGTGGTAGCATAAAATGGCACTCGCTCTCTGCCCTCAGGAGCTAAAATTATTCCAGAGCATTCTGGATGTACTGTGTTTATTGTGCTAGTAGCTATCTCAGCCCATATTTATCAGGGGAAAAATGCAGACTGAGTGTTTAATATGAAAAAGGATTGTCCACTTTTATGACTTGCCAGCTATTTGCTCATTATGTTTATTTTCAGCTAGAGCAGGAATGAAATTATGTGAGGAAATTATTTACCAACTTTCTGTTAGCATCTTTATCACCTGCCAGCTTAGAGAAATGTTTAGAGCAACAACTCAGCAGTTCTAAGAAGAAAAATTATGCGTCCAAAAGCAACTTTATCTGATCATTGTTCCACCCAGTTTCACCTACAATGAGGAAAACAATTCTCTGTGTGATTTCCAAAGCATATTGCATAAATGTAACCAGTTTGTTGTGTAAAAATTTTTTAAAATGCGAGCAGCAGGCTTCTTATGGATCACTGCTCTGGGTTTTGTCCAGCCTTGTATATTTACACATTGTGAACCAAAACAATCTTGGTCTTAGAAGGTGATTGTAAACAAGTACCTGTGAAAGACAACCTTTATGTATTGTGCAGGGAGCGTTTCCTCTTTGTTCCCTGCATTCCTATACTAGCAGAGGATTTGCCATATCCTCAAAAAATTCTCTATTTCAGAAATTCCCTATTTCAGACCCTTCTCTGTTACTGAGCCCACGTTCCCATTCATGCATCCTAGTTTTGTACAGCTCAGTGATGGTTAGCAGGAAGGTAAACATGAGAACACATCAATGGGATATGTAGAAGTACTACTTCTGAAAAGTAGTTTGGGCTCAGGCACCTAATGAATCAGTATGTCCTCCATCTGCAAAAACTTGCAGTTACATTGTTGTTCTGTTTGAACACTGTTAACAGCCTAAGGCAGTTTAATACTTTCCATATCTCTGCCTATTTATGCTCATGTTTTCTGGTCTGTTAGCTTCAGTCTTCACTGCATATAATGAATATGATTCTGCCTCACTTCTGAGCTGAATATAAAGGATACTATAGTAAAAAAACCAGAGGGTTTTGGGTTTTTTTTGGTTTTGAGGTTATTTTCAGATTCAAAATACTATATCAGTACTTGTAATCACTAGGTGCTCCAAGTGAGGGTCAATGCCCAGGAAAGGCCTTGGAATTCATCACTTCTTACTTCTTTATCCTTCTACTGGCATTAAATAGTGTGGTAGGAGCCCATCACAGACTAGGCTCCCACCATGGAATTAGGGTATGTGCAAGTGCAAACCTGATACCAGGGAACCACTTTCAGGGCGGGTCATTAGACACAGCCTGTACATCTTGGAAAATCACCTTAATGCATTAGAGGACCTGAGTCTTAACCCTTCTATGTCTCAGTTTTCCTACCTGTTCATTATGTGCCCTACCACCTCTTTCCTGTGTGTGAGGGAACTATTTAGGTTGTGGAGCCCTTTGTTCCCCATCTAAGAAGAAAATCTTGCAATGTTTCTGAAAGAACTACCCACAGCACTGTGGGCCATTCCTGCTCTAACATAAAGCTTTTGTCTTTCACAAAAAAGATACAAAAGAGGGGAACCCTGTTTCCCCTGCAGATCCTTTCTGTTTGCTAAAGGTGCATCGGCATCCGCAGCTCTGCGGGGTTTTGCACAGCAATAATCCTTATTGTGTTCAACTCCAGTTCTGTGCGCAGTAACTTTTTGATTAATTACTCCTGAACTAGTTTGACATTTCTAGTGCACAATTTAAAACATTCAGGAATAAGGAGATCTTTGCTTTTCTTGTCTACCAATTAATTATTTCAGGAATAATTATCCCCTGGAGCTGGGAGGGGAAAAACGTAACCGATCACAGCTTGTGGTGCTGTATCGGTCGAGAATCCGAGGCAAGAGTCAAAGGCTGTGTTTTATTCTACCCCAAATGAAATCCCACTGTGACATGTCAGCACAATATTTACTTTGTACTGATTGCATCCCAGGCTGCCAAGGAGCAAGGAGCTAAGAAATCCCCAGGCTGATAAAAACCCTCACTTGTCGGTTAGATGGCATTAGCGGTGACTGCACAGTCGCACAACTCCGCTCTGGGCAGATTTTAGTTTCATTTTTAAACTTCGCTTCCATCTCGTGGTCAGGTTCAGGCATTGCATGCAAGAGGGATTGCTCGCTGTCTTGGCCGTTTTTATGGGGCCTTCTCATGTGGCAGCTTGTGTCATGGTCTAACTGTATCTGTTGTAAATGCGTATCTTTGGGTTTGGGTTTTTTCCTTCTTTTCCTAGAGTCGGCTATTTTCCTAGAGGGACTATTTTAGATTAAAGATTGTCCCAGTGTGATACAGCATCTTTCAGCAAATCTGTTTTTTTGTTGTTTTGTTTTTGTTTTGTGGGAGGATGGATTGTTGGTTGATTGGCTGGTTTATAGGTTCTGGAGGTTGGTTTGTTTGTTTGTTTGTTTGCTTATTTGGGGGTTTTGTTTTGGTGGGGTTTTTTTCAGATCAAATGAGGCAAACCATCATGCAGCAGGGGGAGATCTTGTGGTGCAGCACAGCTAACCTATTGATTCTTTCCCACCCGAGCAGCATTCACAGTCTTTCTTATTTCCAGCTCTAAGACAGAAGGCCCTGCTTTCTTCATTTGTGATACCTTGGCTATTTGTAAGTTACTAATTTTTGTGATTGTAGCACTAATTTTTTTTCTGGATTAATGACCTGTGCGAGGGAAGCAGCACAAATGAGCTGCCATCAGAGAGAGGGAGGAGAAGAGAGATGAATGCCTTCTTAAGCAGTAGAAAGACATTGTAGTAGTTCAGCTATTAAATGAGATCTCCATTTTCAAACAGTATGTCCTTGGGTATGTCCTGCCACTGTCTAATGTTTGTTTTCCTCCAGCACAGCTCTCCACTTCTAACAGGCCTCTCAGTCTTCTAAGGGTTTCTGAAGGCAGAGGAGAAACTCGCTTTCACACGCTTGAAAACCTCTATCACTCTTCTACAATAATTCATACCTTAACTATGGGTTAAGAAATAATGCAGGAAAAGAGTAAAAAATTGAATAAATTTTGTAAGTAGAGAGCCTTCATATTAAAGAACTACCTGCACAGCAGTCATGAAAACCTACATAGAGACATATTTTTTCCATTAAGAGATGAGTTAGTGTCAATGAGAATCCAACTTCTGCTACCTTTCTGTTTGATTAAAATAAAAGTGTGCCTTTCCCTATAGGAAGAGAGTGTAGTCAGTAATTTGTGACTCAAGTTTAAAAAGTTTAAAAAAGTTTTGTTTCTCATCAGAAGACTTGATAATGTTAGAAAAGAAAAGAGGAATTAGTTTCCTGATGCTTTAATGAACCAGAAAATAAAATTTAATCAGATCAATTTATCTTGTCCATGCACCCCAATCCTGCACCATTAAAGCAAATGAGTCTTGTTATTGACTTAAAGATGTGCAAGTTAAAATCTAAATGTGAAAGGATGCCTTATAAACAGATACTAAATTTGTGGACAACTCACAACAAGTCACAATTGTTAAACTTTTCTATTTTGACTGTTTTCTTTATTGGGGGATTACAAGTCATGGTCTGATAGCTCAGTTTATATCCTAGAAAATAAACTCTATTAAGAGAAACAGTCAGTGTGAAGATGCCTATGGGTGGTTGTGTTGAAATTGGATTTATCTCCTCATTGCAGTCTGTGACTTACCCTTCTTGTATGATCTGCATGTGCCTTCTGCAGTACCCGTTCTGTGCTTTCAGTAGTCATGGTTTAAGTTCCTTTAGTCTTGTTTTTCACAAATTTGAGATGATTGTCTCCCTTATAAGAGGCATTTCTATTTCTGAGAAAGGCCAGGCTTGTAGTTACAAAGTTCCAAAGAATGAACCACATACTCTGTTGCCTTGCTCTGTTAGTGTGGTAAAATGGACAAACTAAGAGGAAAGAACCTGAAAGGAATTTCTGAAACTTACAATGTGTAGCACAGAGGCCACAAGTAATCATTTTATCAGTACTGGTTTGTGCATCATTTCATCGTGATGTTTTTAACAACAGTTACAGAAGACAGCACTGTTCAACTTAATATACTCAGCTTTTGAATCTAGTAGGGTTCCTTCACCTTGAACTTAGAAGAGGATTGCTCTAAGACTGAGCTCTAGTGCCCACATTAGCGTTTAATTATCCTGAAATAACAATTTTGTTACTAATTACATGATAACACCATCCACCCTTTACTGCATTTAAATTTGCGGTGCCTGACTATTAGAAACTCTGTTGTCATAGTAAGGGTAGTTTCCTTTATTTACTTATGCTGAGTTGCAGAATCTATAATTATATGCATGGATCATCAAATTTAGACTTGTTTGTATAATTATAAGTAATTGAACATGAAAGCAATTTACAAATTACTATAAAGTACTGTCTATTGTGGAATTGGAATAATTAGTAGATTAGAGGGATGATCATCCGTTAACAAAGAGCTTCATAATTTCTTAGTAATTTGAATATAAGTTAAAAAAAAAAANTTACAATCAGGGATACTCAGATTTTCAAAGTCACTCAGATTGTGTGCACATTCAGAATGATTTTGGATTGGTCTAATGTGTTAATAAATTAGCACAGTAAATTCACCCACTAATATTTTATGGACTGTATTCATTGTTGTGAATACAGGCAGTATAATAGCATCATTAAACTTATTGACAATACATTTTATTGCTAAAAAAATGAGAGGCCTATTAAATATAAAGTAAGCGTATGTCATTTCTCAGTGTTCACTGTGCATAGAATAATGCTTCTTAGTGATTGCAGACAAACTTGCTGAAGAGCTGAGTGCAGAGGGAAACAACCATTCTTCATAGGTGTATCAAAAAAATACAGGTGTGTGAGAGTACAGACACTTAAAAGGTCTCAGATGAGACTGCTGAGATTGATTTTCTGTCTCCCAGGAGAGAAAATGCTCTGAACTTTGAGCAGGGCCACAAGGATTGTCAGGGGCTTAGTTGAGTGTGTCAGAAAGCTGTGCTGGTGGATCTTGCTCCCCACAGGACTTCCACAGTGTAACCTCCAGGGTCCCACAGCTGCCACCACTGGTGCTAATCCTGGCTGCAGAAGGGAATTTCACCCTGGGCTGACTTCACCTTCCCCACTGCTGAAGGCAGGGATGAAGGGAGAGGTGGTGTCCTTCACTGAGGTGTGAAAGGCAGGCAGGAACTCTGCCACTGACACCCCAGGTGAGTTGTGTGAGCATCCTGATGTTTTTACGCATCTCTTCACAAGGATTTTTGTCCCTTCTGGTAGAGTGATGATCAGCTCATTTCTCCTGGTGAGGATCAGGGAAAAGAGACCTCTCTAGATTCTCTGGGCCCAGAAGGGAAAAAATGCTCAACATTCAGGGACAGATCATCTTGGCTGTGGCTGACAGGTGTGGTAGTTGGGTCTTCAGAGTGCTTCCCCACCAAAGGGTAATGCTTGGAGCACTGTTGTCTCTCTCCCTCACAAAAACTCAAGTCAGCTGCTTATTTTGGGGATCTCAAAATGTCTCTGATCACAGGAGACAGATATCTGGGACCAGGTTAAAAAACTTTGGAAAAATGGTGGTTTCCCCATTCCCACCTCCAGGGGTAGTAGCTGAGAACAAAGTACTTTATAGAATTTCTTGTTATTCTCCCCCCGAAATAAACCACCTTCTATAATCTTTCTAATTGGCTTTATTTTGCTAATGTTTTATTTCTCTTATCTCAACATAAAAGCAATAAGTTTTTAAAAATAAGCAAATTTCCTCAGATCAATAGCATTTTTATACTAACCCTGAACTGAAAGTTCAAAGGAGCAAAGTGAGCCAAACTCAACAAAACCCCTTGAACATGGGGAAGCATATCACCACCACATCAGCACGTGGAAGGAAATTTGCTTGCAGTGTGATCCATGGCTGTTTTCTGTCAATGCTGAGATTTCAACCCTAAATGTGTTGCCCAGCTCTGCATGGTTTGGAAGTGCCACTAAGTGCTGTGTGTGCCACAGATACACAGATTTTGTAGCACTGACATCTGGTGACAGGAGGCAACGTGAACTGCAGGTGGCAAACACGGCTCCAGCAGTCTGCACACTCTTCTCATCCCTATTGTTTTCATGTGTTTTCCAGTAAATGCAGCACTTGGCAAAACTAAATTATTGTGGAAGATTTGGGTCTTACTAATACTGCTGCAGTATAATACTAAATATAATCAAAAGTTGATGATAACAAAAATCAACTAGAGCTGTTAAGTGGTAAATAAAGTTGAAGGGAGGGAAAAGCAAAAAGATGAAGATGTTTATTCAAGGTATTCCTTTCGAGAAAAAAATGTTTTGTGTGGCCGAATAAAGTTAGGAGTTGAAGACTGTAACTAAACCCCAATACAGATTTTGGAAAGGCTGCAAAGGAGATTTCTCTTCTGCTCTCTCTTTCTTGTTGGGATTCAAAAGTGTTGGGCAGGTCATCATTTTTCTTTTCTAGCTATGTTTTTCCCCTCCTGTTTTCTTCCACATTGCCTCCAATGAGTCTCAGGCTTACATCTGGCTGTAATCAGAGCACTCTGGTGATTTCAATAGCAGTGCCAGAAGCAGGAGCTCGAAACCATAAGACATGCCTGAAAAGACAATAAAACTTCCTGAGATATTTTGAAATTAAATTTGCAGTGCTTTGTACTTGTGTTCTGGAGTTTGAGATATAAGGGATCACATTTTCAGGACTATCCTTACAATTCTTAGGATGGAGGCTTTGTTTTGTGTACTTTCTTTCTTTTTTTCCCCTCAATAAAATCTGGTCCTGCTCCCATGAGCTTGGACCTCCAGAGAATTCCCAGCTCCCGGGACAGTCACAGGAGAGCTGCAGCTTGGCTGCAGTAAGCATCTCTGGTCTCCACACACCCAAAGCCTGTCTGTGTCTGTATCTCTGTATTTAACCAGACCTTGGATTGCCCTAGGAAACAGTCACATCCCTCACGGCCCAAGGTTACAGTGACTGTGAATAGTATCTCTCTTTTCTTGAGTATATGCATTCAGATCTGTTGAGAAATCGTTCTCAGAATAATGTTTTTTATTATTAGTCTCAATAAGCAATAGCTGAAATTTGCAGTTAACCCACCAGATTTTTATAAGACAAAAGCTGTTTCCTGACAGGCAACACTTGTAATTCTTTGTTATCTGCTAGGGGGCAACATCTGTTAAGTAATGTTTCCGTGTTCAGTGTGATTAATGCCAAGTTCTGTAACAGCAATACAGTGAAGAGAATGCACATAATAATTATTACATACAGAATTTCTGTGCTTGGGGGTGTTAAATAATAAATAACACTGGGAGGCAAAGAAAGCAAAAGAACAACAATGGCCAGAAATCCTGACTGTATTTAGATGAGAAGACTCTAGCTTATAGGTTCATAGAGACGTGTATTGCTCTGGTAGGTATAAGCACAGACAAGTATTTAACTTCCTCATGCAGGGTGTGAACGGCCCAAGCAGGTAAGTCACATTCTGCACAAATGTAGTTTCCATACCACAGGCTCTGCTGTGAATGCTGCTGTACTGCTGCTGCTCAGTGAAGTCTGGTGACTAGCTGAGGCTTTTGCAGAAATTTGGTATCTTTGCACTCTGTCTTGTAGTTATTTGAAGGCATAAAATTATTCACCGTAAATGGTTCTAAGGATTTGAGTTTAACACTAAAATACACTGCAGATAAAAAGGTGTTTCATGTTAATTGACCGAGACAGAAAGAGAAAGAGGATTTGTACCCAGATTTAACACAGGTGTAGGTCTGATCACAAATTCAAGATCAAAGAAAATAAAAAAAGACTGCAAGTCTCTTCACAATTCATATACTTTATGCACAGTAGGATTCAACAAATGCATGTTAGGTAGTGTACATCTTTTCAATGTTTACTAGCATCTCTGACCATTTTCTTACGCCAAGCCTACCCTCATGTGTGGGTAATGGTAGCAGTTACTGTATTCCATTCCTGCTCATACTGAACTCTGGTTAACACCACTCAGGAGAAACTCATAGATGAGAAGGTTTTTTTAAATGGTTAGGTAGTCAGATAGCCCTGCTTTTATATTTTTTGATTATTGGTGAAATTCAGGAACACATATCCATGTATTTGTTCTAGGACAGCATGTTCTACATGCTTGCAGATGGGTAGTATACCCACTGGGAACATATATTTTATGAGCAGTAAACTGGATTTGCAAGAAAGAAAGAAATTCATCTTGGAAATAATTCAAGAGAGAAATGATAGGAATAATTCAGTTGATTTTTATTAAAAACCGCTTAATCCTTCTAAAACTAATATACAAGGGTGGGTGCATTTAGCAGAGCATGAATTTGGTAAAACGTAAAACAGGCATGGGCATAAGCAAGTGAGTTCTTTTTCTTACCCTAGTTCAACTGAATTCTTTACAGGATATACAGGCCCTCGGGAGTGTGATGAGTGGTTTAATTAGTTTTAAACCATCATATTTAATCTAGCACTGTGCATTTTCAAAAGGCTACATTCATTCCACTTCTAGGAAGACTTACAGATCTTTTTATCATTAGTCATTAATGAGACTTTGGAGCTCTATATTCAGTGTGAAGCAAATCTCTTTAATTGACATTACTATGCTGTAAAACTAAATTATTATCCTCAAAGTCAAACCTTAAACTTACGCTCAGGTTACAAGAAGGAAAAGCCATTAGACATTTCTAAGCTAGAATTTTAATTGGGATATCATTCATCTGCAAAGAAGCCAGAGTTCCTTCTATTTATCCCAATGATAAGACACTCCAAAAGGCGTACATGATAGGACAGTGGACCAAAAAAGAAGGGAATATACCCATAATGATTAATTTCATTTTACTGGACAAATTTTTCAATCAGAGCTGCTATGGGACAACTGAAATGTTTGGTTTGCATTTTTATAAGCTTCACTCATCAAGCAGATATCAAAGCAAGATAATGACATCTTAACCTCTCACTGTACTAAATAAGCTTTAATTAATTTAAGTGAAGAAAAAAAAGGAAGGATAAAGACTCTTGTTATGTTGTGATTTTTGATTGGATACAAAAGAAAATACAGAAATTACAGCTCTATTAACTTTCTGTATGGAAACATAAGCTTGCAAACAAAGAAGCTGGCTTGCACCGTGGTTGTTTGTTTGTTTTGGTTTTGGTTTTTGTTTTTTTTTTTGCTGTGTTTCAGCAGGTTTGAGCTTTGCTGATGCTACAGAACAAGTGGGGCAAAGTCCAATTCTTACTTGGACAAGAACTCTGCCAGAAGTTCCACACAAGAGGCTGAGAGGATCAGGATCAGGTTCTGTGCCCAAGATTAGGCTGCAGCTGTGTGAGGAAAGGTAGCCCATTGCTCCTGGAGCCTTGCCACATTGTTAGATGTGTACCTGTTCTTCAGCCCCTCTGTGCAGCATCCTTGGGTGTTTCCAGCTGGGTCCTGGAAATAATCTGTTTTATTGATATGATCTGGACATGTCACATGTCTTAGTGCCACTCTTGTGCTGTTCACAGATTCACCAAAATGTGTTGGGCAGTTTTGTTCAAAACTGTATACTTTTTGAACAGTGTAGGATTAATATTAAAAGTAACTTCATTTGCATTTTTCACAAAAAGTTTCTATAGTGGATTCCAGAAAGTCTTTCAGGGAAATTTCTTCCTGTTAAACAATGACTGCCATGAGATTTTGAAGCATGGACTCTTATGGTCCTATTTTTTTTTTCCCTGATATTTATTACAATTGTAAATAGAGAATTAGGTTTTAAGAGTCTGCACACTCTGTTAGAGAAAACTAGAGACAACTGTTTTTCTTTACCTGATAGATGGCACCACTGTGCCTGAGTGCTTTAGAATAGCATACAGTTATGATCTTCCAGTCTTCATTATTTGCACTGGTAATATTAAAATAAAACATAAAAGTTCTGGTAAACTGGAGCCTCTTTAAGTATCCCTAGTGCAAGCACAGTCTTTCCCCTAAAAAATTTGCAATTTAAATAGACAAGATTGCCAAGGAGATGGAGGGAAGTGCTTGCTGAGAGAAAGGTAAGGCAACTTGGACAAAGTCGCCCAATTAATTTATAAGAGAGCAAAAAATGTACTTCTCTGTGTCCTTAGAACTGAGGTGATGGTTTTTCTTGTGTGGCAGATTTAAGGTTTGCTGTCTCACAGTCCTTCTGATCTAGTCCCAGGATTTATAACATCACAGTAAAATTTATAGCAAACTGTAAGGTATCGGATCTGAAAACTGCAGGAATCTTATATATGGGAAAGTTGTACTGGGTCACTTTTAGGTGCTTCTGAAATTGTATCAGTCAATCTTTTACCTTGTACATAAAATAGAATGAGTAATTCCCCCCCAAAAAAAACTCTTGCACCACTCTGGGTTTTTCTGTATATGTGAAATACCCAATACACAATTTAGCCCGAGGGCAAAATGTTTTACTGACTTTTGTTAAAAGTACCAACTGGAAGAATCCCAAGTTCATGACCTCATGATGGACTAGTGAGAAGCTCTCCAGCAAAATGGTTTCTTTTTTCCTACCTGCAAATGCTGATTCATCAGAACAATGATTACAATGTTCTTTGGAAAGAATTCAAAGCAGACAAGAAATTACAATGTTCTTTGGACAGAATTCAAAAGAGAAAAGAAAGCAAGTGAACTTTTGCTGGAAATCTCTCAGACTTACTTTGCCTGGTTTGTCAGTATCCTGTGGTCTCCCTTTTAAAGGAGCTGAGAGTGGAGCACTGGCAGTGCTGGTTCCCCAGCTCTCAGGCAGGCACATCCTCACTGAGTACCTCACGTTTAGGCAAGAATTTATCCTCTCAGCTGAGGGTGAGGATAAAGAGCTCACAGGAGAAGAGTGGATCCCCTCACCCTCCTGACTGGGGGGAAGAAGGGCATCACTCCCCTTAAACATGTGTCTGTAAACAAGGAGGTACAGACAGCAAAATTCTGGCCCACAATCCCTATTTTTATTTTTTCCTGAATTGCCTACATTCACTAATGCAAAACACCTTTTTTTAACAGAGAATTGGGGGTTGGGAAATGGAATACTTTTGTCTTTTGTGGCACAACAAAAGCATTCATGAGAAACCTCTACAAGTTGAAATTAGCTCTCCCTCCATAGCACCTGGGCTCCACTCAGTGATAGATTTACACATTAGAAATAGGAAGAAATGATGCTCCAATATTCTTCACTCAGATGCAGTTCTGCCAAGTCCTGGCTAGGGGAAGCCTTTCACTGTGAAAGATGCTCTACAGAAGGAAGGTCTGGGACTTGCTGTCAACCACAAAACAATGCAGACTTCCAAAAACCCAATGTCTCCAGGATAGGGCCTAGGTGTTTCATGCTAGCTGCAGAAAGAGGCTTTCCTGAAAGGCAGGCACTATGGAGCACAGATATAAAGAATTATGTCCTCATGAGGCTCTCTGAAGTGCTGACCAAAAGAACACAAAGAATTGCTGAGACTGAGGCTACAGCTTGCAATACTATAGAGATTTCAAGATTTAAAAAATCATGTTTTTGTTGCTGTGAGCTCTCCATCCACTGCTGTGGAGGTACTTTAATTTCTCTCTGTCTTAACTGGACAATCCACCCTGTGCCCCTTTAAGGTACGGTGCAGAACCTGAAACCTTTTTGATGTGGTTTTCTCTGTAGTCCCTTAATTTTATTCCTCTCTGAATGAAAAAGGAGAGGCTTTTCTTTTCTTGATATGTTTTTCTTCCTCCAGGTACTGTGGTATGATAATTTTCTATTACCCAGTTTTGGCAACCACCTTGGACTATGCGTCACTTCTGCTGCTAAAAAAACCCAATTCTGTTTTATGAGAAACAAAGGAATGCTGTGGCAATAAGATGATTACAGGAATTCATAAAGCTGAAATTTTGCTTTCAGGGAAGGAAGGTGATTCTTTGGCTTGACGTGGCTGCAGAATCAATCTCATTGAGTACGGAGCTCTCAGTCATGAATGCTTACAAGAGGATGGAGGTTGGGAGCTGAGGCTATAAACTGATTCAGGCTTTGCCCAAAGACCCAAATAACTCTCTGCTCTTCCTTAAATTTAAGTGTTCCTGAAGAATTCTCTAAAGGATTTGAGAGCCCATATTCCTTTTGTGTCTGATGTGTAAGTATATGGCAAGGTTCCTAGGAAAGAAACTTCTTTAAAACAAGACTTAAAAGGCCAAAGTCCTTACTGTTACTGTCTTTTAAAACAGAAATTTGGTACATCTCAAATTCTTGTTTTGTTTGATTTATCTGGTTGGCTGATTGTTTTAACTTGCATTTTCTCTTGCCCTTAATGATTGCGACTTCTTTATTTGGTTCCAGACTGGGATGTAACTTGAGAGGGCTGGTGTGCAAGAAGCTTTTGTTTGTTCTGTAAAAGCTACTGGTGCATCACACAGTCCTGCATCATATGAAATCCCCCCCTTCAGATTTCCCCTATGGAAATCCCTGCAGGGAGGTTTCTAAAGCACCTTCTTGCACCTCCTGTAGAGATGCGACTTCTTTCCATTAACACTTTGGGAATTGAATTGTGACGTATTAGACATCAGCTCTGAAGCTGAATTTAGCTGACTAGCCTTTTTTGTGTGAGTTCACTTTAGTTTCGTTTTGGATTTTTTATTTGATTTATTTGAATAAACTTAACAAACCAAAAGCAAAAAGGCTCTGATTGCTAGAATACAGAAAACAAGATGGTCTCATTGCATTGCAAAGGTAGCTTTATGCACAAATTTATGATGTCTGAGTGCAGGTCAAGCTAGTCAGCTTTGACATTTTCCAAAGTGCTGTACTATTCCTGAGAGGGATCCTCGCTGTGATGAGTACAGTCCCACTGACTCTGGAGCAATAAATGCTTTTTGACACAGTATTTCAAAAGAATTACAGCAGTAGTTTCTGGATTGTGCTCTGATTGTACATAGCAGATAGGGGAGGTTGGATGGCTTTCAACACCTAAACAAGGGTCCATAGAGTGCTTTGGATTGGAAGGAACCTTTAAAGCTCATCTAGTCTAACCCCCCTGCAATAAGCAGGGACATCTTCAACTAGATTAGGTCATTCAGAGTGCCATCAAACCTGTCCATAGATTCATAGAATCACAGAATGGTTGGGGTTGGAAGGGACCTCTGGAGATCATCCTATCTAACCCCTTGTCAAGGCAGGGTCACCTATAACAGGTGACACAGGAACACATCCAGGTGGGTTTTTAATGTCTCCAGAGAGGGAGACTCCACAAACACCCTGGGCAGCCTGGTCCAGAGCTCTGCCAACCTCAATGTAAAGTTCTTCCTCATGTTGAGGTGAAATTTCTCATGTTACAATTTCTGGCCATTGCTCCTCATCATGTCACCAGGCAGCACTGAGAAGAGTCTGGCACCATCTTCTTGGCATCCACCTTTGAGATATTTATATGCATTAATGAGGTCCCTCTCAATCTTATCTTCTCCAGACTAAAATCCCCAGTTCACTCACTCTCTCCTCATGAGAGAGGTGCTCCTGACCCCAAATCATCTTTGTGTCCCCTCCACTGGACTGTCTCCAGGTAGCTCTTTGTCTCTCTTGCACTGAGGAGCCCAGAACTGGACACGGCACTCCAGATGTCACCTCTCTAGAGCTGAGCAGAGGGGGAGGATCAGCTCCTTCAACCTGCTGGCTACACTTTCCTCGATGCACCCAGGATACCACTGACCATCCTGGCCACTGATGCTCATGGTCAACTGGTTACCCTGCAAGGTCCCCAGGTCCTTAGTGAATCCATGCTGACTACTTCAAATGACCTTCTTTTGTTTTATATTCATGGTAATGACCTCCAGAATGATCTGTTCCATCACCTTTTCAGGGATGGAAGTGAGGCTGACTGAGTCCTCCTTCATGTCTTTTTGAAGATGGGAATAACATTGGATTTAAGGTTGTAAAAAGGCCTCTAAGATCAAGTCCAAACATTTAACCTGACACTGCAAGTCCACCACTAAACCCTGAATCTTTCCAGGGATGGGCTATCTACAACCTCTCTAAACAACCTGTTTGAGTGTTTCACCACTTTTACATAAAAATTTCTTCCTTATATGTAATCTGAATATACACTTGTTTAGTTTAAAACCATTACTCCTTGTCCTATCACTAAGGCCCTACTAAAACATCTACCCTCATCTTTCTTATAAGCCCCTTTTATACTGGTACTGGAAGGTTGCAGTAAGGTCTCTCCTCAAGGCCTTCTCTTTTCCAGGCTGAACAAGCCCAGCTGTCTCAGCCTGTCTTTATAGGTGATGTGCTTGAGCCCTCTGATGATGTTTGTGGCCTCTGAGTTTGCTCCAGCAGGTCCAGGTTTTTCTTGTGTTGGGGGCCCCAGAGCTGGATCCAGCACTCCAAGTGGAGTCTCACCAGAGACAATGTTGGGGGACAGAATCGCCTCCCTTGACCTCCTGGCCACACTGCTTTTGGTGCAGCCCAGGATGTTTTTTGATGCTTTCTGGTCTGTGAGCATGTATTGCCAGTCATATCCAGTATTTTAGTCACCAGCACCCCTAAGTCTGGAGAGCTGCTCTCAATCCATTCATCCCCCAGCCTGTATTGATAGTGTGGCTTCATGCAACTTAGAATGTGACTGCACATGTCAAAAGGGTACCGACCAAAGGAGAGCATGGTGGAGCAGGACAAAAGAGGAACCTCATCTCCCCCTATCCAGACCTGAAATCAGTATTTGTGTCCTTGAGGTGGTCCGTAAACACATGAGAGGAAGATATTTATAAAGTTGGTGCCTCCAACATGAATTGGATCCTCTATATTATATTTATCTTAGGTGAGCTGTTGGTATTGTGACAGGTTTTTGTATTTACTGTGGAAAAGATTGTGTGAGTTCTTTTAAGCATCATTTTTTGAAGTGTACAAATGTTGAGGGTTTTTTTCATTAACTCTTTGCAAGTACTGAGTCTGTGCTCTCTCACATGTTGAATTAGAGAATAAAAGCATTTCTCTGAAAAGTTAGAAAGCAAAGATGTATTTAAAATGCTGCAGTAAGAATTCAGTTTAGATCTTGGTTCTAAAAGATAAAAATTTTCATTTCCTACTTGGTAGTGTGAATTGCTAGTTCAGCTTCTTCCACCTAGTGTCTCAAGGCTTATTCCTTTTTTTTAATATTTTTGAATCTTTTTCCCAATCCACAGCACATAGCTGGGCAGGATTTTTATAATGATTATTAATCTTGATAGTTTCCCACTTCTTCTTTGCTGATATGGTAAATTATTTTAAGTGGCAGTGTGGTTATTCATTTCAGAGATGAGTATTTCAGATGGCTCTTTGGTAGGATGATGAAAAATGTCTGCTTGATGTTACCCTAACTATCACAGAGATTACTTACGACCATTTAAGATAGTTTAACACTGTTTAAGATGTACATACAATGGAAATGGCAAGTGTACTAGGAGATTTATTTTGCTCTAGGGAGCTGAATCCAACTGAGCAAAATGGTAGAGGAGCCAGCAGGCTTTTTCAAAACCCCACCTACGTGCTTATGCTTCCCCCTCTGCATACAGATTTAAAGGATCAGATGCAGGCTCTGGATATAATACTCTGATGTATTAGTCAAATCCACACCTTCTGAAACTGGAGTTCAGATCCAGCCCTTTGGGTTTGTTTGTGACAACAAATTTAGCCAGTGCAATGCTCAAATATATTTCCATCAGTTCTATCTGTTCCAAAAACAGGACATTTCCACAGACTGGCCTTCCAAAATCTCCCATTTATATGCTCAGATACCTATTTTTGTCCAATTAATGTTTGGTTTTTGGCTTTTGGTAGCTTCTGTTCGTGAATTACTAGAAGGAATAAAAAAATTGTTTGCACAAACATTTTTCATTAACAACCTAGATGTCTCCAGGTACTTTCTATATATAAGAAGCTCAGAGTGGTTGAAGTGAGGCATCTTTTGCATATGTCTTCTGACAATCTTCTTAAATGTGTGATTTTAAAAATTATTCCTTTGGTCTCAGACAGTTCTTTAAAAAAAACCTTAGAGAACAGTAATTTTGCTTTGCACCCACCTGATTCCAGCTCTATGAAACACTGAACCTTTTGATGCCAGCAGCTCTTTGTCAGGTTGCTTAGGCCGCAGGTCACAAGCAGTTCTCCCCAGAGGCATGAGAGGTATGCAGGTACTGAATATTAAGGTTGCCTGGGTGCCACACTGAGCACAAAACCTAAAACTTGAAATTGGAGTCTTACTTGTCTCTGTGGCTTCCTAAGCCCTCAGGACAGAGCTTTCCCTAACACACGAGGCTCTGTGCTTTGCAGACCTGTGCATTATGCAGCTCCTCTCCCCGGTCTTGCCTAGAATAGAAGTTGCCCTATATGCAATGAGGGCGTGAGGGAAGACCCAGGCAACTGCAAACCTGCTAGACTAACCTCAGTTTCTGGAAGAACTATGGAGAAGATTAAACTGGATTATACTGAAGGGCATTTAAAGACCAATGCAGTATTCAGACACAACACGAGTTCACAAAATGAAAGCCCCATTTCACTAGTTTGATATCCTTCTACATAAGGTCACCTGCCTTGTGTGTGGAAGGAAGGTGGCAGATGTAGTTTTTCTGGATTGTTATAAGGCTTTTGATGCCATCCCTTACAGCATCCTTCTGGACAAGTTGCCCATCTCTGGGTACGCGCTGAAGAACTGGCTGAACAGCAGGAGGCAAGGGGTTTTGATTAATGAAGCTACATCTGGCTGATGACCGGTCACCAGTGGTGTTCCTCAGGATCAGTTCTAGGGCCAGTGTTGTTCAAAATATCTCTCAGTGATCTGGAGACACAAATTGAATGCCCCATTGGCAGGTTTGCTGATGGTATGAAACAGGGAGGTGCTGCTGACTGTTGAGGGACAAAAGTCCTTGCAGAGAGATAGAGTGGAGCACTGGGCAGTCATCACTGGGATGAAATTTAACGAGTGCAGATGCTGGATCTGGCTCCTAGGATGGAGTATCATGGGCACAAGAATGAACTGTGGGAGGAATGGCTGGAGAGCAGCCCTGTGGAAAGGGATCTGGCAGTGCTGGTCTGCAGTAGCTCAATGTGAGCAATCATGTGCCCTGGCGGCCCCAAGGGCAAACCTCATCCTGGGTGCCAGGAGAGGGGATTATCCCACTGCATCAGCCTCACCCTGAGCACTGTGCAGCTCTGGACCCACCCTTTGAGAAGGTTGTGAAGATCCCTGAACATACCAGACAAGGGGAGCAAAGGTAGTGACAGGGCTGGAAGCAAGTCCTGTGAGGAGCAGCTGAGGACTTTGGGCTTGTCTGACTTGGAGAGAAGGAGGCTGAGGGGTGACCTCATTGTTCTCTGCAGCTTCCTGAGGAAGGGAAGCAGGGAGGGAAGTGCTGAGCTCTGCTCCCTGGGATGCAGTGATAGGATGTGTGGGAACGGTGTCAAGCGGCGCCAGGGGAGATTTAGACTGGGCATTAGGAAGCAATTCCTTACCACAAGGGTGGTCAAACCCTGGAACAGGCTTCCTAGAGAGGGGCTGATGCTCCCGGCCTGTCAGAGTTTACAGGGCATTTGGTCAGTGCCCTCAACAGCATGCTTTAACTTTTGGTCAGCCCTGAATTAGTCAGGCAGTTGGATTACAGATGATCATTTTAGGTCCCTTCCAACTAAAATAGTCTGTTCCATTCTATTCCTAGGAATAGCATGAAATTCTATTCTGTTTGACTTCAGGGGAGCTGTATGAGGCAAAATGTGGGCCCTTCATAGTATCTTCTCAAGGCTGTATTGACGGTTTCATTTCCCATTCTCACCTGTTACCATTGCCTTTTGAAGTAGATCATTTTCACTGGATTGGATTGCCACCATTCAAAAGCATGAGCACCTCTCTTCATCTGCTTTGTTTTACCCTTGATCCATTTTAAAACCTTTCTTCTTTAACATGCAGCAAGTTCCAAAAATACACATGCCTTGAAAGGATGTGAGAGATAGGGGTGTGAAAACCACCAGTACTGTCATTTGAGATGCTTCAGATGACCACTATATTCACCTTCGTGTTACTGTGTCATGGTAATCCTTAGCCATTCTCTCACTCACTCATTCACGATCTTGACAGCCCAAAATCCTGTGGAACTATTTGCCAGCTAAGGCAAGAAAGTTTAATTTGGGTTTTTGCACAGGCAGTTCCAGACCTTCAGTGAGATAAGAACAAATTAATCTAGTCTATATTTAGATTCACTGTTAAGGTAATGTGGATTTTCTTGAAATTCCTTTCACTACAAAGAGCTTTAGGTTGCCATCCCAGAGCTTTTTAAGAAATTTGTTCAGTAAAGATACCACACAAGTCAGTAGATCTACAAAGGGTTAAATTTGACTTCAGGTGCTGGCCAGAATTCCTTGCAAAGTTATGGAGATACCCATGGAGTAATGAATTCTCTCTGTGGCTTGAACTACTTTTCTACCACTGTGTTTAGATTTTGACTTTCAGGCCAAATCTCATCACATTTGCTTCTTCCTCCTGTTTTTAATGAATGCCACTTGCTTGGCCCTTGTGAGTCTACAGCCTGTCTTTTTATAGTGGTTGACAGAGCTGTTGGTCACATTTGTCACCCTTCTTTTACAGGATACTGAGGATCAGCAATTTTCATTCTCCTGCTTTTGTTATGGCTCTGACTACAATGTCCAGATTAACTGGGTGGAGGAGACTCATACATTGTCAAGCCAAGCTTTTCTTGTATTTTTCCCCTAGTACAGCTGTCTGTGTATTAAAAAGGATGTTATGCACATTTATGGTTGAACTATGTACTTATTCTTCACATAGGCACAGAGTTATTTTGCTTCTCCCAGAATTATGCAGCCTTTCAATATAGAGAGAGCTCCTACCCTCCTTATTTTTTAAAATGATGGGTTATTCATTAAGAAGAATGTAAGATGTGGGTTTGGAAACATGTTATTTGTCAATACTCCTTTAACTTTTAGCCTTAGCTTTCCCTATGTCTTTAGCCAGACAATTTACTATCCTACCTCTGTGGGCCTTATCTCTAAAAGAAGAGTTAGTTATCTCTGAATTTCAAAGGAGTGTTGTAAAGATTAATTTGCTACACTTTCTGTTGTATGTTTTGGGAAATAATATATGCTAAGAAAATATTATTATTTTTTCTAAAGCATTTTTCTTTTGCAAATTTTCTCTGAAATACGGTATTTTTATGCTAGAAACATTTATATTGTGAACATTTTTTAAAACAACACGCATTTAATTTGCCTCTGTGAAACCCTACATAATATGAACTTTATTGATAAATTGCTCAAAGTATTACAGACAAAAGACTGAATTCAGAAACCTTCAGTATCTTACAATACCCTGAAATGCCTCATTATTTAGAAATACTTTATCAAATTAATCTGTAGTAAATCTCTCTGCGTCATTAAAATTCTGCTAGGCATTCACATTATTTCTAGGGACTTTGAAGTAGACAAGGTTTTGGATTTGTTGGTGTTTTGGCAGTTTTTATGTGTTATGCTGAGGAAAGAAAAAAATCATTCAATGGACATGTTTCACAGAGATACAGCATTTAAAAATAAGTTTATCTAGCAAAACTAGAATAATGTATTGCTGTCTCTGTTTCACATTTACGTTGTGCTGGACACAAGATATCTTTGCCCATTTCCCACTTTGATAGGCCTTAAAGCTTTTTTACAATTTTGATGAAATGAGATTTTTTTCTTATTTATCTCTACCATGCAGAAACAAAAGACAGTTGGTTTGGACACACTGTATTGAGCTCAGTGAACCTTGTGGAGCTGCACCGAGGATTGATGGCTACCCAAAATGTTCAGATGTTCTGTGTGGAGCACAGCACCACAACTTCATGGAATCCCAGCTCCCCACATCATGTGAACACACTAGAATCACAAGTGTTTGATGAGGTTTATTTTTAAAACATGAAAGTAAAAAAATAGACCAACCACACACAGCAAATCAAAGAACAGTTGCACAGAATGCTCTTCCATATTTATTACTAGGTTTAAAATATTGAAGTCTAAGATCTGGGGCTTTTTTTCACACTGCACATGATGAAACTAGCAAGAGAAAGCACTTGATTCTTCAGTAAATGTTGATCCCCTTAATAAGAGTCCACCATGCATTTCTAAGGTGTTGTTACAAGCAACTAACCCGGGTCACAACCTAGATGAGGCTGGAGACTGAAAAATTTAGTTGAGGGGAGAACCCTTTACTGGAGCAGACAAGCACAGACAGTTCAAGATGAAACTGTGTAATGCTTTGTGTCAGGTTACCAAGGCTGTTCATGAGATGACCATTAGGTGTTGCCTTCCTAAACTGTTCAGAGTACTCAGTATCACCAGCCTGCTTGACTTGCTGCTTCCTGTTCAGCTAGTGATTTACATGGGGTAACTGTGGTACACACTGTTGTCTTTTTCACAAGACAGGAAAGAGATTTTGATCCAGATTTCCATTGGATCAGCTTTACTCTGGTTTTAAGCTCCCCTTTTTCTCTAAATTGTAAAGGTTTCTGTTGAAAAATGAGATACAAAGTTAAACAAGTACTGTATGTCCCTTCCAGAGTCTAATAGTTTTAGGACAGTAAAATCACAGAAAACAGTATATTCCATCTGCTTTATGCCTTTTCATACATGACGTTTTTCATTCAGATTAGAGTCCAATACCAAATCCTTCCCATCAGTGAATATCCCCTGTGTTTGGGGACTCCCACATTAAAATATTCAGCAACACAAGGGACTTCAACAGCATTTTCTTTTTTCTGTTTTTGTTGCAAATATTAACTTCCTGTAGGGCTCCCTGCATGTGCTTTGCAGGGGATAAGTGGAATGGTTAAGGGAAGGGCAGCTTGCTGAAGGAACAAGAGTGTCACCATGGTGTCATACCCAAAGTGGAAAGGTTTTCAGGGAGAAAAAAAAGACGCAGCAATCCCATGAGACAGCCAGGCCCCTATTTAATTGTGGTGCTAGGAGATCAGCCCACATTTGTATCGCTGTGTCCACAAGCATCAGAATGAGCAAAAAACTCGCATAAATGGCAGGGCCAGATATGTGCCAGTCCTTCCAGTAGTACCCCTTTTTCTTGAGCTTATTTTCCAGTGCATGATATGAAATTACTAGAGAGTGTCCAAAGGAGGGTGAAGGACCTTGAGGGAAAGCTGTATGAGGAGCAGCTGAGGTCATTTGGTCTGTTCAGCCCAGAAAATGGAGATTGAGGGGAGACCTAGTGAGAGGAAGAGCAGATACTGATCTCTTCCCTGTGGTACCCAGTGACAGGACCCAAGGGAATGGCCTAAAGTCGTGTCAGGGAGGGTTTAGGTTGAATATCAGAATAAGGTTCTTCACCCAGAGAGTGGTTGGGCACTGGAACAGGCTCCCCAGGGAAGTGGTCACAGCACCAAGCCTGACAGAGTTCAAGAAACATTTGGACAATGCTCTCAGGCACATGGTGCGATTCTTGGAGTGTCCTATGCAGGGCTAGGAGTTGGAGTTGATGATCCTTGTGGATCCCTTCCAACTCAGCATATCCTGTGATTCTATGGTCATAGCTGTCAGCCACCTCTCAGCTCCCTCCTCAGTGAGGGTGGCAGTACACAGTGATTGGGGAAGCACTTTGGAAAGCTGAAAGATTTGTATTTGCAAGTGCTTCAGGCTGTGTTGGATCTTTAGGCTGGAAGGGAAGTTTCAGAAGGACCCATACCACAGAGGAACTACCATACCTGACAACTGCCTATTCCCAGTGTGGGTGTGCATGCCTCTGTCAGTGCCTCTTCCAGCAAGATTCTGGTCTTTGGCTGGCTCTTTGCATGCATTTTGGAAGCATCAGTAATAGCCTTTACCATAAGGAGAATCACAAACAAGGGCTGTGCTATGCAGGAGCTTGACTGCAGAGACAAGGCTGCTTGTTGCTTTATATAGTGTGGGGCATGAGGGAAGGGAAATGCTGGGGGAAAAAAAGTAACTATTACACAAATCTGTTACATTGCACTGTAAAATCAGTGAAGTGGTAAAAATGAAACTGGCTACCTCATTACACAACTTGAATAGAAAGAAAACAAATAATAAGCAAAAGTGTGATCAGGAAAGAAATATGACAGGCAATTTGTGAAAGAAGTTGAAAGTCATCTAGAAGCAGTTTATCAACTGAAGCAAGAAAGCATGTCCATTCCTGAGGATTTAGGGGGCCCTAAGGAATATGCCTAACTGCATGGACAGCCTCCACCAGAAATGAGGGTCGTTTTGTTGGGCCTCTTGTTCTAGCACCACACCTGGCCATGCATATGGGACATCCAAGACATTAGCTGCAGAGTCTGTCATTATGCACCACTCATATGCACCACAGCAATGAATGAAATAGTCCTTAAGCTTAGTCAGGGCAGACAAAGAACCATCTTGGGCTAGGTTTTAAATCAAGTGCAGATTCCATTGTTAATCCCACCATTACAAAGTCTGAGAGCTCTCTATGCTTCACTTGCATTTATAAACAACACCATTCTAATTTTCTTACATCCTGCATGATACTTTCCCAAACATTATGATGGAGCTGGTCTAACCCAAAATCTCAAATGCAGATATTTGTATCAAATTCCTTTAAACTTTACAAAATTCTGAAATGTTCTCCTTTGACCCTTGGAGAAGACTTGTATTGGACCTTAATTTGAATTTTAAAATTTCCACTATTTTTTTACTTTTGAAACTGTTGGCCCTCCAAATCTGATAGACTAGCATTGATACATGTCCTCCTCTTCCCTGTACCCATTTCCTCCTCGAGGGCATGTTGCAGCCTGTTTGCCTGTATATTTTGAACTCCATGGACTGATGGATTCCTCTCATCTTAGGGGGGGTTTACATTACTCTGTAACTCATAGAGTTTTTCTGTGACAGCAAGCCCTGGGAGAACACACACTGGGGAAGTTACGAGCTGCTACTTGCACAGAGCTAGTAGTTCCCTGTCATTATTTGGGTTTGTTTATCTCCCCACCTCATATGATTTCCAGATGAGCTTAGCACACTTGGAATCCTCTAATTATGCTGCTGCAGCCATGTGACTGCCTGGCTGAGTAATTCCCTGCAGAAGGAGACAAAACTGCACTTAACAAAGCTCAACAAACAGCATCCAAAATGTGAACGAGTTGAGAGTCACGGTAGTATAAAATACCGTGCCACTTTGTCTGAAATCTCCTACTGTGGAGGTTTGATTTATGGTAGCAAACTTAGTGATCTGAGGGGAAGAGCATGGGTGGGGAGGGAAGGCTAGCTTGTTCCATTGTCACCTTCCTCAGAGGTCTCAGTGAGGAGGCACGATTCCCTACCTCATGGAAGTAAGGAGCAGTTGCCTTCTGCAGCACCAGGGAGCCCAAATGCATTCTGGCTGTTCTGCAGTGGTGTAAGATAGAATGAGAAAGACAGAGCAGTTGGTACCAAATATGCAGTGATCTGCTGAGGACCTTCTTGATTTATTGATAATATATGAGAGGAGGGGAAAGGGCAGATAAAACCCAATTGTTCCCATTTTATAAAAAGCCTTGTGCTGTTTTCAGAACGGTTAATTGCATTGATTGTTCCGACCTCTGTATCTTCCTTTCATACTGGAGCTGGTCATTGAATTGCAACTTGTTTTTTGGCTGGCTGACGGCGGAGAAGGGGCTGTCTGGCACGGCAAGGCTGGATGAGTGTGTGTGTAGAAGCGTGTGCATTTTCAGAGCATGACACTTAGGAAGGCTGTTGTTCAGGTGCCAAAAGCACAGCTGTTGCAGAGCAACGGAGGGAGCCTGGCAGCAGCCTTGTAATCAGGTAGGCAAACGTGCAGACCATATGCTTATTCCTGCCTAATTTTATTGCTCGAAGTGGCAGCATTATTAGCGGGTAATGTCTGGGTTCACAAATTCTTCTTTTCTGCCGGTGGCAGTCAGGCGAGGTTGATGGGAGCAGCTGGGTGTGTTTGCCCAGAAGCCGGTATCTATGAATGAAGAGATCAATAGCTGCGCTAAAAATCACTGAGCCATCTGGGATTTACAGATAGAGGATTGACTTGCAAATCCGACTGAAACTGAGATCTGCAGTAACTGCTGAATAACAGCGCAAGCCTATGGAGGTAGTATAGAAAGTTACCTAGAAGACCTGAAATGGCCTAGTGGTACTTTTCTCAGCCCTTGGTCACAAAGAAGCTCAGAAAAGGGTGTGAAAATGCTGAGGTAGGGGGAAAATATGTTCTGCTGCTATTTTTTTTATTTTTAACCCTGTTGTGGTCCTGTGATTTTGAAAGTACTGCAAGATGATAGAAAATGCAGCTATGTTTTACCAATACCTGATGGCTACCAAAATCAGTGCCTGTACATCTGCATCAAAACTAAGTGAGAGAGGGGGAGAAAAAGGTGGAGACAAAAGAAAAGGCTTGTTTAGAAAAGTGCCAGAGGTTGCACTTGGAAGTGGAGTTTAGACTTTGTGCCAGTTTTATGCTTATTCTGCGCTCTGTGGTTAGGCAGAACTATGGCAGCTGTCAGGCTGCAGAGAGGAGCTAGGCACAAACTGAGACCTGAGAGTGGGAAGAAAAGGTACAGAAACAACTTCTACTGTAGGTGAAGAAAGCCATACATTCATAGCAGAGACCAGTCATTTCTCTAATACCTTTCAGCATGGATTTTATGTATGGAATTGGTCTTCCGTTGATTAGCAGGGATATTTGCCTGACTTACTTAGCACAAAGAAACTGAAGTATAGGAAGTGTCCTGTTGGCTTCTGGTTAAGCTGTTCTAAAGCACAGCCAGGGAGAAAGAAGCTGTTTGCTGGCATGGGATGCTGTGATTATAGACCTGTGTCACAGTCAAGTAAATAGATATGTTCAAGGCATGGAGCAAAATGGGTATTCTGCTCTGCATACTTCTCTGCTGTCTTTTAAAGGGGACACAAACAGATGTTGCAACTCAGCCATCCATGACGAAGCTAGACATCTAAAGACATCTAAGTAAGAAAATAGTAACATTTGGAGACTACAAAGGCTAAACAGCTCTGCTGATGTTGTCGAAGTTTGGGAAAGAACTGGAAATGCAAACCAAACCTCCAGCATTTTATCTACTAGCCCATTCCAGTAAAACAAAATAACAGCTTTTCTCTTTTTATTGTTTCTTTTTATTCCTGGGAGGGCATGACCTTGACCTTAGGTTATCCTAGATAGTTGCACTGTCCTGTACTGCTCTAGTTTCTGTTTAAGAAGTTATTATAGCGTTTATTTTATGGTGTTGTTTGTGTAAACCTTACATCTAAGAGTGAAAGATTTTAGTGGTGGGTAATGTCATCTTTGTTACAGGTTTGTAAATTGTGGTGCAATTATTGGTCCTCCCTAATAGTGGTATTGCTAACTGTGCTGCATGTTCAGGGGTTTGTTGGTGCTAACAGCGTTTGCCAAATCTTTTTCCTGAGTTTATTTCTCAGTGGAGGTATCCACAGTAAAAAGACTTCAGGTAAAACATTGATAAGTGCAAGATATCTTGTGTATCTGTAGTTGTCACTGGAATCATGTAACAGATCCATATTGTGACTTTAACTAGCAGCTATCTAACTCCACTGCCATTGCTGATGTGTTAGCAGAGCTGCGCTTCCTGCACTGGCCTTCCTAAGAAACAGAGCTGGGTCTTTGTAACTCATTTCTGTTATTGAGACTGCAGCCCTCTTTGTTCTGCTCCCAAAATACAGACCCACGGCCAGTTGAAGTAAAGAAGCAGTTTATCTTGTCTTGGGGTGCAGCTACAGAAGAATGTCTTTTCTCCTGTGACCTAGACCACTGAATGTCATCTCTCTGAAGGGCAGTCTCCCCAGACAGGCACTAAAAGGTTATAGTCATCATTTCTGTAATGCCATTGCTCCATGGTATTGTAGGGAACATTTGTGTTGTCAGATGCATTCACAGCTATCAAGAAAGCTCACTAGATAATCCTGTATCACAGCATATCACTACAGTATCCTTCAAAGATATTGAAGGAAAAAAATATAATTCGGATGTCTTCTTTCAAAATCTTTCTCTGTGCTCTGCAATCTCAGGAGATCAGAAAGTGAATGAACTGAAACTTCTTTCAGCGTAGTCACTTATTTCTGTGCATTTCCTCAGTGAGGACAGTAAGAGTGAGGATTAGATAGGTAGGAGAGCACAGACCTATTAATTTTCATAAGGGGTGGTCAGTCTCACTGAAGATTAGGCTTTTAATCTCTGAAGGAGTCATCATGCTTTATTGGATAAATGATCTGCAAATGAGAACTTTTCTGAGGAAACTCTATGTGATAGGTGACAAAGAAGGAAAATGGTCCAACACAATCTTTCATATGTTGCTTGGAAGAAAAATTCTAGCTCAACAGTGAAGCTAGGATTTGATTTATCAAATTGAGAAACATTCTCAAACTTTGCTATTTTTGCCTTGATTTTCAAGCAATAGACTGCAGTAGGTATGTGAATAAAGTCCAGATATCTCAAACTTTCTAAGCCTACCACTCTCAGATAGTAGAACAGAATGTGTCTGGCATTTTTAACAGCCTTTCAAGCTGATAAAGGAGCAAATGTGTCTGTTAGAAATTCTGTGGTTTATTAACCTGAGAGGGTAAAACAAGCAAAAAAACCCACAACAAACAAAACCAAATAAAACCCAAACAAACAAAAACCCAAACCAAAGAAAACAAAAACAAACAAACAAACAAAAAACCCAACAAACAAACCCAAAAGACAACCAAAAAACCACCACAAACAAACCCAAAACACAAACAAAAAAACCAGAACCCGTGCAGAAAAATCTGTGCAAGGTTGTATTTTTAAAATACAATGACTAGGGGCAATGTGGAATCCACTTACAAGTGAAATGTGTAGCAAACTGAAGCTGCAGCTGTGACTTTGACCACCATCGCAGTATTTCTGCCTTTAACTAATCCTTGTTTCACACAGTCTTGGTCTGATAGATCTATGTAAAAAGTCTATAAGAAATGGCAAAATGTACTTGGTTTTCTAGTTCTCTTAACCAGTTGTCAGATCCACATAGATTCACAGTGTAGGCAAACTGAGAAAATGCTGGAAACTTTTGAAAGTGCAGATGTAGTGAAAAAACTTTTCAGAAAGAGAGAATTTTTCGGAGTCAACTATTGTTTAAGAGTTGTCTCCTCTTCCTCATGAGAGATGCAAAGAACAAGAAAGGAAGCCCACACTATGGAGTAAACAATATTTTTGCTTGGAAATAGTTTTTATCACACTTTGAGTTGTTTCAGAGCAGTGAAATAGAAAAAAAGTCCAATGTGATTGCTCAGAATTTACTCACTACCAAAATAAATTGCAGCAATATTCTCAAATTCTCATGCTATTTTTTTCAAAGTTTAGGTTTTTTTAGGGATCTTGAATTTGAGTTAGACAACTTTTTGTGAAATTGTTTTCCAGTTTGCTAAAAATTCAGTTTTGAATATACCAATGTTACTTAGCATCAGAAGATAATTTAGATCAGAAGGGATTTCAGGATGTCAGGGCAGTCAGTTCAATGATATAATGGTAAAATGGTCCTTCATTCTGCAGCTGTTCAGTATAAGAGTAGGCAAAACTTTGAAAAATTCATGTTGTGAGTCTTTTAAGTCATAGAAGAGATTTGGGAGATTCCGTGTCAGTAAGAACTTAATGTAAAAGCTTCTGGTTTGGGGTAGTTTTTTAAACTTCTGCAATAGGAAACTCAGTTTTGCTGAGCACAGCAAGGCCAGGCATTCCTGAAAACAGCCCCCCAAATACTGCGCCTCTTCCAGATGTGATGGTAGTCTGGGCTTCAAGCCCACCACATACTTTCTGTGGTGTGTTTTGCCCTTGGGTGTGACTCTTCAGATGTGAACCTAACCCAAATATTTTTGGAGCATTTGTCTTTTTCATTTTGTCAGTTTATATGCATTTAGAAACGTATTGGGAAAACACTTAGAAAGCAAACCCACTTCAATATTCTACTGGGAAATGATGATCAGGAGAATCCCTCTGAGTGTGCATGGATTTGATATCAAGTCAGAGCCTTTTCAAGAATGAAAGGAGTCTGCTTTTGGAGTCAGCACAATTAAACAAAAGATTAATCTGTCTCACTTTGTACCTTTCCCACCTTTTGCTTAATGTGGTGCAGTGAACTAAAACTTGAAACTTGTAGACCATCGTTTTCAGCAATATCTGCTGATTAATCAGGCTGCAGTACTTAACATTAAATCTTGCTTACTATAATTGACTGTTATGTCATGCTAATGAGATTTCTTTCAGTTTTACTGCCTGCGTGCTGCTGATCTAGACAGCTAAGAATTTTGTATTATTTTATGCTCACCTATGCCTTACTGGCTTTTTTTGCCTTTTTTTTCCCCAGTGAGGGAGCAGAGGGAACAGTAGATTACTTCTCTGCTAAGTATTTTGTCTCTATCTGAAACAAGTGAATAGGTGTGTGTTTAAGCATATGAGGCTTCTGAGCCATCTTTATTTTAATTTTAAAAAAACAAACAGAACCCGAAAGTAGAGTTGTATCTTTGTTAAATATCTAAAATAAAAAATTACTGAGAATAAGCATGGGAAGTGGAGGGGGGAATGAATTAAATAAAGAAGCAATGGCTTTTCTCATTTCATTTCTGCAACTCTAAGCAGTTACAGAGTAGAGTGGAAAGATCTAAATGATGTAACTAGCCAAATGTACTTTTTCCCAAAGGCAAAGCAAATCTGCTCATTGGAGACCTGACCCAGATGAGAGTTATATCTCCTGGGGAAAGCTTCAGGTCTTGAAATGAGCATTGAAAGAAAGTTGGTGGGATCATTAGCATTGAGAGGCCAGTCCACTCTGCAGCTGTGCCCAAGCTGTGACCACACATACCTTAAATTTACCTGTTTTGCTCTAGTTCTTATGGGCATGGTATAACTGCTTATACTGTATAACCAGTGCAAGCTGATTGGAGGGTCTGAAGAGTCAGTCATATGTAGAGCAGCTGAGGGAGCTGACGGTGTTTAGGCTCAAGAAAAGAAGACTCAGAGAAGACTTTATCACTCTCAACAACTGCCTGAAAGGAGGGTGTAGCCAGGTGGGGATCTGTCTCTTCTCCCAGGCAGGCAGCAACAGGACAAGAAGATGTGGCCTTGTGTTGGGCCAGGGGAGGTTTAGGTTGGACATCAAGAAGGGTATCTTCACTAAAATGGTGGTAAAGCATTGGAACAGACTGCCCAAGGACGTGGTGGAGTCACCATCCCTGGAAGTGTTTGAGAAATGACTGGACATGACACTGAGTGCTATGGATTAGTTGGCAGGATGGTGTTTGGTCAAAGATTGAGCTTGACCTTGGAGGTCTTTTCAAACCTTAATGCTTCTATGATTCAGTGTTCACCTCACCTGCAGGAGATGACCTGGGATATTTCATCTGCACAGGATGTGATGCAAGTGTAGTTCTTTGAGAGGAGAGACATATTTAGCATTCAGGTGATTGTTATTTATTACTCCTATTTGTAAGTCACATCACAAGTGAGAGTAAAGGATTCAGCCATGTTGAACTTGATAGACTTATGCTATCTTACATTAGCAGCGTACTGAGCTAATTAGTGTGGTGTTCTGCATATTTATCACAGTGAGAAAGAAGCTTTGGCCCATTCACAAGCCATGGAGAGGCAGTAGCTCCAAGGCTTGAGCATAGTCATGAGCAGCAGGAGTGACTAACCTCCGCTTAAGAATCCTCCTTTAGGCCAGCAGTGATGGATTTTCCCCCTTCTGCCAAAACATAAGCCATCTGTAGAGATAAGTAATTCTTATCAGTTATTTACAGATGCCTTAAACAGCATAAGCAAGTAGAGGCATTTAGTCTGGATGCCATGGTGTTGAACAGTGATTTGTTGGGATTTTTGCTCAAAGAAAAAGGGAATTAACAAAATGAACCCAGCACCACCAATCTAGAATGGCCACTAAACTGTCTGATTATGGAAAGCTGACAGGCTGAGGAGGGTAAGGGGAAACCATCTGATGAAAAAATCAAATCAGTGGTGGCTGAATGCAGACATTTCTTGCAGGGACCAAACCAAAATGAAGAAACCATGGTTGAGTCATTGATGGCCTTTACTGTAGGCGTTTACACTAATTAGCAAGTCCACAGACTGACCCAAATTGTCCTAAGGGATGGGCTGCAAATCAGAAGCTGCAAATTCATGTTTAAATGGGACACAGTCTGTGCAGGATGCCACACTCTCTCCTTGTTGGATCAGGATTGTATCCATCCACAGTGTAGGTTACCCAGGATTTTTTTGTAGCAGTCATTAATTGGAAGTCAGACCTGCTTGTGTCATCCTTTTGTTTCTGATGCATAACTTCTCAGAAGAACAGGATTGGAATTTTTTGCAGCCATTAAAATTGACCTGTTGTTTTCAGCCTTTGAGACCTCTGAGTCATTTTGGAGTGGTTTTGACCTGTTTTGTGCCTGAGTTTTCTTGCTTACAAGCTGGTTTTCCCTGAAGAAGTGCTGTTACAATTGCTGCACTTGCAACCCTGCTTTTGTCACACGTGTGACTGTGTCTGCAGGAGTCATTCTCTGCTGTTTCTCTGCTCTCTGCTTGTAAAGTCCATGCTGTCATTTCAGAAATTGTGTTTAATGATGAGATTAAAATTGGTGGTGTTTAGGCTTACGTTTCCCAAACAATTGTGCTTTTGTTTGTTTGCTGATGTGGCTGACTGGACACATTTTAAAGGGGACTGCCTTTTAGAAAATTCTTACCCCTTGCTTTTGAAAGTCTTCAATGCATATTAAGCTAGGCCCATGTAGTCACTAGCCATATTTGAAAACATGAACCTTCAGACTGGCCTTTTTTATTTGGTTGGGGTTATTTTTAAATCTTTCTTTGAGACCTCAAGGGAGAGATAAATTAATCATCATCTGCTGACACTACATTAGGGAAACAAAATTCTTTTTGAAGTCTCTATGCAATTATTACAAGGAAACTTTCATTGTGTCATAACCTCAGAGACTAAATGTGGTAAGATAGTGAAAAACAATACCCATTTCAAGAATGTGACAAAATATTAGATTTGTTCTGTGAACTAGTTTGTGATACACTTTATCATCCTCAAAAGAGAGGCAAATGATCTGGAATGGAGTACTGTGTCAGGTGTGTGTCTTTGTTTCTCAGGCCAACTTTGTGCATTTTGTGAATGTCCGTGTTTGCATAAGGACGTACTCTCGGTGCCTTCCTTGCCTCCCAGCATCTGTGGGTTGTAACTGGCAAAGCACTGGGGAAGGTAACTGATTCCAACTAATGTTGGAAACTGAAGCAGTAGCTCAGGGGAGTGGGATACTGGGTTTGGCACTGATGGTTGGCAAAGATGTAGTGAGTGTGGCTGATGCTCAGCAAGTTCGAAGGGAGGGGACAGGTTGCTGCTGGCTTGCTTTCATGTCATTCCCTCCAAGCAAGTAGCAGCATACTTGAAGATCATCTCCAAAGCAGAGCAATGACATGCCCCTACTCAGCCTTGTTTAGGGCTAGGAAGAGAGAAACACTACACTTACAGCTTTCCTAATGCCTGCCTTAGCTGGTTCCTGGACTGGCTTGCCTTTTCTTGAGAGATTGAGCAATGTTCTCTGAGCAATAGACCTGCCATTTGGGGTTCCAAAATAGAATGCATTCCCTGCATCTGAATGAGGTGGCTCTGCCCTTGGTGATGGCCCTTTCTCCATCCAGCCAGGAAGCTAAGAGTCCAGAATGCATGTAAGCAGTTGCTTTTTTTGAAAGCAATAGGTAGATACTTCCACGTGTGTCCCAGCAATGCAAGTTCCTGCCACTTGTAATGAAGTGCCCAATTGCCACCAGGAAAAGGAACCAGGCACCAATTGAAACTCAACAGGAATATTTTTGTTGGCTTTATTGGTCAGAATCTAGAAGTCTACAATCACTGCGTGAAACTGAAATTGCATTCTGGGGACATGTAATTGAATGCAGACCTGGCACTCTTGAGATGATAATGAACCACAAAAGTTCGAGGTACTAGATTATGATGCCAGCTCTTATGGTAGACATCAATTTATCAATTGCTTTGATGCAAATGAGTAGCTCATACCAAGCTAAAATTGTGTTTCTGCAGCAAATCAAAGCTAAGCAGTAGGATTTATATATAGATAGATAAATCGTAACTGTGCTTAGCAGTGCTTCCCTCACCATTTTTCACAGGGACGGTAAAGTCATTAATCTTTGCTAGAAAGAAGCTTCTTAAAAAAGAGACCAAAAAAGCTTAGGAACATATCGACAATTTAGTGTTCAAAGAGAAAAGTGGTTTCTGACAGGAATCCTGTCTTATTTAAGCCACGTCTGAATGTGTCACCCAGAGTAAGAGAGCGGTAGATGGCAGTTGCACTGGTAGGTTGCGTGTGCTGTACCGCTGAGTGTGCTTTTTGGGTGGGTAGCTGAGATTCTGCATGCAGGACGAAATACATTTTGAGCCTGACTGGGGCGCTTCAGGTCTCATTTGGTGAGGAAAAAGTGTACCCCAAAAGGGTACACTTTTTTCACAAAAAGAAAAGAGCCACTGGCGCTGCAGAGACGAATGCTGCTGGGAAGTCGTGTAGGACTCAGGCATACATTGCTTACCCTGGTATTCTTTCTGTTTTTCTTTTAAATAAAGGTACTGCTTTATAGTTTCCAACGCATCCCACAAAATAATACATTCCCTGTGAAATGTAATGGGAAGTTGCTGCTGTAATTAACTCATTGATTGTTTAAAACAATTGCTAATTGTACGTGGTTGGAAAGCTGGGAGGATCTCACTGTCACTAATGTGACTGGATAATTATAGATTTTTCTTTTCATACTTTTTTCTGTAAAACATGTTTTCTTTGCAGTAGCTTTTATTTTTGGCCACCTAACTTTCAGTTCCCATGACTGACAGATGCAGGCTAGCAGTCAGCCCCAGGGCAGGAAAAAGGATGGAGATATTTCAGACCTCAATGATTCAGCCCCCCTTGGGGACACTCTAGGTAAACAAAGTATTCATTCTTATATATAATGCGTGTACGCTACTGTAAGCATGTAAAAAACAAAGATCTGTGCAACAGCAAAAAGTCTAGACACCACTGGAAACATCATCTTTGGGAGGCTTCTAAGTGCCAGAATATGGTTCAGTAGTTCTTTTTTTAGAAGAGGAAACGAAAAAGGAAAACAAATAGCTTGGAAAACCACCTCTGAGATGCTGCTTCTGAATCTTGGCATAAGAGCTTGTACACTACCCACGCTCATTCGATATTTCTTTTCAATGGGCAGTGCGATTGCTAGCTTTTACCACAAATCCTGGGAAAGCTGAAAAATGCCAGCTCTTTCCTGTTCTTCTCACAGCCAGTTAACAGAGCGTCTGCGTGGCACAATGTGTTGGCACAGTGCTTCTTCCAGATAATATGTCATGCTCCTTTGGCAGTAATGCATTTCTCTCTGTGGATATATTGCTTCTGAAGCAAATGCCAGTCCCAGGCCTAGGTGTAGTAGTAACTAGCAGCCACTTCTTGCCAAGGTATTGGGAGATTTTTAAGCGAATGTGTGTACGAGGACTGACTGGAGCCATCATTAAAAGTAAACTCTTCTCTTCTGATGTGTGTCTTGCAGCCCTACTTCAGACATGCAGTCAATTTGTGCAAGACATTGCTGTATCTCAGTTACTTATCCACAGGATAAGTACATTTGCATGTAATGGGAGAGGAGCTCCTTCTGAGTCTTTTCTTTACTGACTAAGCCTCGTACCTTTACAGAGGCTTCCTGAACTCAGATTTTCCTCCGGTGTTCTGTGGTTGTTTATGCAGTTTAGCTCTGTTTAGGTATTGGTGTATCTGGGAAGATCTTGCTGTGTCATGATGCCCTAATAATCACCACTGTAATGGGCTCATGCCACATAAGGACTGGATTCTGCTAGACTTACTAGTACCGAGTAGTAGAGTTTTCTTCACTCCGCATCCATAAAACAATGTTAATATCTAAAGTAAGAAACATAAGAGGCCTTTTTGCAATACAGACTGCAAGGAAATCATTCTCCTTGGAGTGAACTTTCCACAGTGTGGCCAGAGAGATTTTAAGTGTGGTTTTTCCTTTGAAAATGACGTCTGTAGTCATGGGTTCACTTGCCTTATACTGAGGAGTGCAAAAGACTTTTTACAGCAATATTTGCATGTATTTGCATTCAATTTAACATGGTGGGGGAGTTTAATTCCACATTAATCTGTGCATTGGTTTTTCATAGCTTTATGGGGGAAGGTAAAGCTGCTGAAGAGTTGATACAGATTCAGCGGGATGTTCTTCCCATAAGACAAGGCCAAAATGAAATTTTAGTGTATACAGGAGGAGGGTTATCAAACAGAAATTGGTCTGGGACTTCTGTTTTTAGGAAAGGCCTCAAAGAATTGTGGTAAATAAAACACAAACAAACAAACAAACAAATTAAAAACAAACAAACAAAAAACATTATTCACAGTATAGCCTCAGAGGCATAGATGTTCTTAAACATTGAGGCTGAGAATACAGGTGCAGGTGGGGCCTATTTGGCACAGGAGAAATATTGTTTGGTTGCATTTTTTTCTATGAGAAAAAAGGAGCAAAGGGAGAGGGTGTGGAATCTTTGTACAATATCATATGGCCAGAATCTGGTAGCATTAGGTTTCTGGAAAGAAAGTGCATTCTCCGAAGAAGCCCAGTTTCACTTGCTTGAATACATATATATAAAAGCCAAAATCTGTTGTATGCTTATTTAAATAACTCCTTATCAGTTTAGTGAGTTGGAAGTACTCCTTGCATTTCAATTCTGATATCAATGACTCCCTTTAAAATGTCTTAAGAAGCAATGAAGATTCATTTTCTTAGCTTAGATCTGTACCTAGCCTTAAATACCTTAAGTGTTTGTTTCAATCCAGCTCTGAGAAGAAAAAGTCAGGGGAAGGTATGACTAAATTCTAAAACCTTCAGACCATACACCAATATTGGAATTCTATATTTGGATCAAAAATCAGTGCTAATGAGCAGAAATTAAAATTTTAATGCTCTGCTCAGAGAAGCTATCCAGAGTAAAATGAGAGAAAATAGTAATTTTAATTGTTAATGGGGAAAGTAGCGCAGGAAACAATTTTTGCAAAATGGCATTGATCAGGACTGTAATTAAAAGGCATCTTAAAGAAATTAAGAGAAGCTCAGCATAGATTTAGATTTTAAAGCAAGCTGGATTTAGAGTGCTCCAGATGTTTTGCTTTGAACAAGCTTCATTGACCTGGAATATCAAAGTGTGCCAGCGTACTCACTGGAGCATTGTTAATGCCTCTGGCTAGGTTTGTTTCAGGATCCTTGGTTTGAATTTCAGTGTATTTAATTTTGTGAGCACAGTAAACTACAGAGAATGATTAATCTACAGAGGTTAAATTTATCAAGCCATATCAACCATCCAAACACAAAGCTTTGCATTGTGACATCTTCCTATTCTATTTTGGTTTTTAACTAAGTCATCCCAAGTGTGTAGATCCATTGTTTCCTGGAAACCTATTTTTGCAAGGCTTGCATTATCAAAAATCTTTATCAGCACAACTGTTTTTGAAAAATGTTTTCACATTTTTAAAAGGCCTCTGTCTTATCTGACTTGTCATTCCAGGCACCTTTTATAGCCAAAGATACCAGCAAGTGATGCCTGAAACAACTGAAAAATTACACAAACTTCTGTAATCTTCATTAAAATGATTGTTAGACAACTATCCATCCTCCCAAGCAGTAGACCATCGGAAGGTATTACTTTACAGAATGCTGGCACACAGTTTTAGACCTTAGAACTAAAAGACACTGATATTACAGCATCTCTCATCTCAAACAGTGCCATGCTTCTTGTCAACAGAGGCAAATGAGTCAGGCTTGCAGTACCTCCTGTGTCTACTGAGACATGGAAGAACCCTCCTAAACTTTACAAGTATCTATTATGCAGAGGCAAAGTGTATTTTCTAAATTGCTTCTGTGATGCAGTTGAGACCCATGTTTATATCTGAATAACCACCATCAGTTTCAAAACATGTAAACAAAAAACGAAGGTTGTGAGTGTTGTCTTTCATGCCTCAGGACCATGAGTCTTCCCTAGTATTTTCCTAAAAGCTAACATTCTCTTGGTAAGTGTCCCTGAATTATATCATTTTGTCAAACCTGTCATGACCAGCTCTGACACTGGACAGCTGTAAGCCTTTGGATATCTGGGGCTATGCACTGGAAATCTCAATGTCTGTAAAATTGTCCCAATGTCACCATTACTGTGCAGCAAAAATGCTGTGTTACATGTTCAGGGTCAAATATGCCAGGAGACAGAGTGTAAAGACAATAGATTTATTCATCTCATGGGCTTTTAACAATGAAAGAAAACATCAGAAGAATAAGTAATAGTACGCGGTAGTTTAAGTGGGAGTAAACAATTTTCTTGACTGATCTAGCGCCTCAGCTAACTCATTTTTTTCTCCTGAATCAAACTGCAGTCCTCCCTCCTTCCTTTGTTGTCCAAAATGCCTGCTCCTATTTCTTCTCAGAGGATGAGGAGAAGGCACAGAAAGAAATGAAGGAAAGAGATTACATCCTGTGCCATCCAAAGCTAGAACCCATTTTCTCTCCTTACAAAGCTGTGCTTTTTACTTCCTTGCCATGAAGACACTGCCTTCCACCTCCTCTCTCAGATTTAATATCACTCGATTGCACCTCCATAAGCACATTCCTGCCTTGGAGGCATTCGCAGCTCCAGAAGTCCTAGTCCTAAACTCCGCACTTCAAACTTCATATAATCGTAACTACTTTAACTCTGGTACAATTGTCAAAATACAAAATCTAATTGTATGGACAGTTCAGCCTAGAATGGGGGGATGATGACTAGTCAACCTCCCATTCACTCTCCTCCACACCATTAGTTTTGTACTAGTCCTTCTATGGACTTGAGGAAATTGATGTTTAAAAAGTTTGCTCAGTCCAGTTATTCAACATGATTATTTCCTCCTTCCAGGATCAACTAAACTTCCTAGATTCCTTCTCTCCTCCAGCTTCCCTACCTCTTTTTGTCCCTTAACTAAGTCTCCATTCGACAATACCTCAAATCTCGTCTCAGGTATTTATTTACCATTCCTAAAAGTAAAAAGTAGAGGATTCAAAATTCTGAATTGCCAAAAATTTCAGGAGAGGATCTGAACTACAAGTTGTGACCCACAAACCCCAGTGCTGCTCTGACAGTGACCCAGTAGAAGAGGAGTTGTCCATTGTGTAAAGATAATGTTGTTTATAGCCCTTGCTAGCAAGCCAGAAGGTGACGCCATTCCTTGGTACTAACACGCCTTCTCTTTCTCACCGGGGAGATTTGTGAGAGCAGAAGCAGACTCTTGAAAGATGCTGATGAACATGGTGGCTAGTAAAGGGCACCTTATGTTCTTTGCTTCTTTATATAGACTGCAGTTTTGCCCAACAGGCACTGTGCAATTTCTAAATGCCCAGGCAGGAAGAACTGGCTCATAATTGAACATAGATTCAAAGAAAACTACAGCATATCATTTCTGTAAAGCATTGGACAAACAATGCCATATTTCTCTTTGTCATATTTAAGTAATACTTTTTACAGTTTTATCTACTTGAATTGTAACGTTTTCAAAGCTGGCCTATTTGAACAGTACCTTGTTTAATGCCCTGCCTCATGCAAGTGGAGGTGCTTATTGCAGATAATTACTTATGAATAAGCCTTTGTCCCAAACAGCTTACAAGGGACCAAGCTCATTCCACAAAACCTGATGAAATAAATCAGATGGTATTCATGTTTAGTTGGTACTGACTTGACCTGAATTCAACCTGTCTGATATAAAGATGAAAATCTTTCCATATCATTATAAAACCCCTTCAACCATTCATCATCTCTAATTGCTAACTTCATTATCCCCTAGCTAAGCATCAAGCCAGCTATTCATAATAGCATTATAATAAGTTGCTTCATTCTCTAGAACCCATATTCTTTGTTTTCTCACCTTGTCTACCTTTGAAGTCCTGCTTTGGTCAGAAGAACAAGGGAATGAGCAAAGCAAACACTTTTTCCCCATTAAAAGTCCCTGCATTTCCACTTGAAGGTCAGATTGGCCTCACAGAATTCTTATTCTTCTCCCATGTGCAGCTGCAGTTAGTGCCCTGTATTATCAGGACTGGTAGCTTTTTCATTTCCCCCTCAGCGTGTTTCTGTGCGGACATCAAATGATGCTCTGCCTCAGGCAAGCAGAGCAGTCCTTTGTCATTTAACACATGGCGTTTCCCAGGATAGCTGTTTTCTGGCAACCAGCTTGTGGGGGTGGCATTCCTTCAGATGGAGGTGGCTAGGAAGTGATGGAGGAACCTTTATCAGAAAGATTATAAGGCATAATTACAAAATATGCATAATTTTGGATTTCTCGAAACAGTTAGAAAAATGGCAAAGTATGGCCGGGGGAGGGGGTGGGGGGGAGGAAGTGCCTTGGTATGAAAAGCTTATTTGCAGCTTATAGTGCATGGGATCTCTCAACAAGGAAAGCTGCAGGTTCCCTGAGGAAGAAAGCCAAACAGCTTCTCTGGAGAAAACTGAAAAGCTGTGTATATCCCCATGAGCACAAGTGGCCACCTTCTTACCAAAGGACTGTAGCATGGTCACATCCCACTCAAATACCCTGTCTGAGTGGCAGAAAACTGTTACCCTGACAAGAAAGCTTGGAACTTACAGTTGCAGAGTGCAGGAGTACACTCACACACCCCTGAGACTGCCTTTGGTTGTTCCCTCAAAGATGTACAAGTCTGAGGAAGATGCTACTGATCAAATGTTTTAGAATCATAGAATAACTTTGGCTGGATGGGATATCCAGAGCTTAAAGCAGATCTAGTTAGATCAGATTGCCTGGGGACTTACCCCTTCCAGCCTTGAAAACCAACAGAGATAGACAACCTTCCTGGGCAACCTGGTCTTATGCTTGGCTGCAAGTAATTAGTAGTCTCACCTTTAAACCTTGAACAGTTGTGCGGAGGGGGAAACTTTTTTCTTTTTTTTTCAGAAATGTGTGCTTCAGTGCAAGCATCACAAGAATGCAAACTCTGTTCTCTTGTGAATCTTTTCTCAGCATGCTCTTGAAGTACTGCCTATGAACACGAAGTTCTTAGTTGTTCCTGGTGATGTAAGGAGCACAGATGTGTTTGACCTCTTAGTATACATTTTGGTGATGTATTTCCAGCAATAACCCATAAAGTGATTGAAAACTTCCATCTACTATTGGCCTCATGATGCACTTTAAGCTTTCCCAAAGTCTTGAACCAACGAAGTCTTGAAGCGAGGATGCTTTAAGCCCAGAGGATGACTGCTCTAGAGGAAACTTGAAGATCATTAGGACAAAAAGTCTGTTAAAATGTCAGAGTACATTGTATACTGCAGTCCTGAGCTCTGCTGGGGCCCCTTGGAATTTTTGTAATACAAAGTAATAAAAAAGATCTGCAGTGGGTTTTACCATTATTCTGCTGCATTCACTCCTCTGTGAATGAAATGTGTATTGTACTGCAGTCCTTCTAGTTCAGCCTTCAGTTAGATTCTTCTCTGGTGTAAACTTCTAGGAAAGTGAAATCCTGCCCTTTGTGCTACCTATGTTCCCTGGAAACTTAGGTTGTGACAGACAGACATCATTGGATCATACAGGTGAAGCAGTTGAATCTATAAAACCTTCAAATATTAGCATATATTAGGAGTAAGTTTTTATTTCTTGTGAATAATTTACGCACATGATGGCTAATATTGTGAAGAGTACTACAGGTATGTTGTTATATATTATGGCAATGCATCACTGAAAAAGCTGAATTAATTAGATTTTAGCTGTTAATATTTCCTGAATTTATAAAAGCCCCTAAGAAATTACTAAAATCAAGCCTGGATATTGAAGCTTTAACCAATGGGCCGACATTAAAGAGCTTGGCAAGATTCACATTAAAATATGTTCCAGGATTTCAGCAAAACTGATTATACAGCTATTTCTTCAGACAGTTTAGTACACTGCAGGTTCTTTGTGTTGACTGCTATTCAAGGTTTTAAAGAGGTAAACAGTGCTTAATATGGCTTTCTGTTAGCAAGACCTATTGATGGAGCATGTATTGTCTGTTGGTGTTGTAAAGCCTGGTTGCGTTAAACTCTGGGCAGGGTAGGAGAATGATGACATGGGACTGATGCAAAGCCAAACTTCTCCCTCAGTGCTTGTGCTTCACACCAGTCCACAGTGAAAGTACAAGCAGCAACTAAGGGATAGGGATCTGAGGATGAAAAATGACTGGCCCATAGTAAACAGGGACTAAAAAGAGGAGAGTAAGAACCTTTTTTTTCCTGCTTCTTTTTGGAGAAAATAAAAAGTTCCTCATGCAGGTTTTTTTACTGTTCAGAAGACCCCATGTTTGTGCTGAAGGAGGAAAGACTGAAAAAGATGCTTGTGATAATGTCAGAAGCTTCTTGCTTCACTTCAGTGCTGCTAGCTCACTGGGTGATATGTATAGAAACTGTATGCTATTCCTAGGGATTTGTGTTGTCTTAATTTCTAATTTGAGAAAAATGTGAGCACTTACTGAAGTGAGGTGATTGACAGTGTGTGCTGCTGTCAGGCCCAGAGGAGGCAGATGCTTATGAAAGCTTCCCCCTACAGCTTTGCCAGCATTCGTACCTTAATCAGCCTTTGCAGTGGCCTCAGTACTCTTGGTTCCTGCACTGTTCATGTGTTATTTGAAAGGCTTTTCAGTGGTGGGGAAGCCTCTGAAGGTTGGGAGGGTCTGTTGTTTCATAGTCACCCTTTCAAGGTTCACAGGTTCACAGGTTTCCTGATCTTCTCTTTTTTCCTTCTCTTTCCCTTTATCTTCTTTCTCTTCTGGCTGAATGTTACTTCCCCTCATCTCATGTTCCCACTTGATTCTGCCCATTTGCCTGTTCATTTGTGCCTCTGTTAGACCTCATGAACCTTGAGCTTATCCTCCCAGCTCAGCCTCTCATCCTCTGTCTGAGCTTGGTCAGAGTTTGACTTTACTGGATTTGCTGTGTGGCTTTCCCCATGCCTCTATCCTCCAAAGCTTTTGTATTTTGTGACTCTCGGATTGCTTTAAACACACTGTACTGGAAATCACAGGAACCATAGTGAGCTGAAGAACTGCAATGAAAACCTGTTAGTTTTGTGTGGCTGCCCCAGTGGCATGCAGGAGACATGGCAAGTCCCAGGCCATTGACCTGGAAAGTTTGGGTAAGAGTCCATAACTGTGTTACTGCAAATGAGCTCTTTGGGGCCAAGTCTGTCAAATGTATTCGTCTTCATTTGCTGTTTCCTTTTCTGTGTGAAAGTGTTCCCTAAATGAATGTGCTTCATGCACACTCATATCCCTGACCTTCAAGTAAACTGTTCTGAACTGCAAGCAACAGACTTAATATGAGTCATTTATAAAGGCAAAAAATCCAGTCATCCCTATTATGTGCTGATTGTAACTTTGTCTACTGTAGGCTGGTGATCTCAGTAGCCAATAGAGAGTTTCTGAGATAATAACTGTCCATTTAATTGCTTGGAAATAAATCTTTTGGTTCATCTAGCAATTTTAAGCCACGCTCTTACTTACTTTGGGTGTATTACTTCAACAAAGATTCCTCCAGTGTGATCCTTCTCCATAATTTTGGCCTGAGAAGCAACTGTTATAAGTAAGGATTATCAGCAGGGAATGTTAGTCTGTACATTCTTGGGGAAGCCATGCTATTTGATATGATCAGGAAGTAATTTGATTAGTTATGTAGACAGAAATACGAGGGCAGTTTGTGCTGAGAGCAATGCTTGTGCAAGCTGATTGACTTCACTGCAATTGCGTGTGATGGGAAGTTCAATTTGACCTATTTTCTTAAATTTTCCTTAAAGCCAGATGACTCAGACCTTTCTGGAGCCAGGGCAGACAGAGCACTGTGCATGGCTCAGTCCTTGAGCGGTTGTGACAGGAAGTCCTAGACTTCTGGGATTTTGTGATATTCATGTCTGTCTCACACACTCTCAAAGGAGTAGAGATTCAGGATATTCCAAGTGGCAGTTCTAGAAAGACTAATGTTCTCTCAGGTGTCTGAAGTTGATCACCCAGGATTTCCAGGCACTAGCAATGAAAAGTAGATATTTTTTTTTTTTTCTCAGCATTGTTTCTTTTCTTCTTATCTTGAGATGTGTAATTCTTGAGAAAACATGTAGAAAACCATAGTGGCATCCTGGAAGGTGATGGCTGTGACCTGCTTTACTGAGTTTTCTATGCATTCAAGAGTGTCCAGAAAAGACTGTTCCAAGTCATAAGTTTATCACAGTAGAACCTTGCTAGGTTCCACCAAGTCTCAAGTTTCTCTGCTGCGTATTATAAATCCAGGGCTTTTGCTGTATTTTCCTTGTCATTTTGAGTGAAACACTTGATTTTGTCCAAATTAAGATTCTTCTTATGAAACAGCTATAATATGTGCAATGTAATGCACAGCTCTGGAAGCCTCCTATTGCCTTCTTTGCTTTGCTCTTCAAACATATAGTTTTACTTGGAGCCAACAAAATCATAAGTGCCTGGTTTTCCATATCTGTAGGAAGCAGTATAAAACTAACCCGTGATGTGGGAGCAGTTCTGCCTGTTTGTCAGCCAGAGGTGACCAGTGCTTGACTTTATTTCCTCTAGAGGGTTGGACTCCTCCTCTGGACCTTCCCTCTCCCTTTTTGCTGTCTAGGAGCATTTGTGACAAGAACAAGTCGTATTCCGATTTTTCCCTCAGGGGCTTGCTAGACACACAGGTACACACACAAGGCACACTGACTTCTCCCCCCGCTGTGCTTTTTTTAGCAGGCTGTGGGGGAACAGAACCTTGTGAGGAATTATAGATGCAGCCTGATACCTGACTGTGGGTTTAGTTTTGCGAGGTTTTTAAAAATATTTTTCTGCATGTATATATAAGAAAGCTCTGGGTTTGATGGAAGAAAAGCAGAAGGTGGAGAGCTGTTTCTTTATTTATACACAGAAGGAAAAAGGTATTTTGGGGTGGTGTAGCGTGTGAAAATCCTGAGTATATTGTACTTTATTCTCTCAGTGTCAAGCAGGGAGTAATTAGCAAGGAAGATGCTGCAATGATGTGAGTCTTCAAGTCACCAGTGCTATTGAGTTTTGGTATATGCCGAGGTGTGCAGTTAATGTCATGGAAAAATTCCAATTAACTTGAATAAGCACTGGGTCAGGCCCATATTTTGTAGTGAATCTTACTAGTAGAGTCTATTCCCACAGTTCCAAACACATGGGGCAAAGCAATTATCAGTGTCAAGCTGCAATCTATATGCTCACATCAACGCTAAATATGATTCTTCCTAAATGGAATTATTAAATTGGCCACGCAGGATTTAATTCAGATATTCCTCCTTGGTTTCAATCTCATAATTGCAGTGAGGTTTTTGGAACCACTTTTTTGTTGACTTCAAGATGGCAACTATATCAAACTCTCAGTTTAGATCCTACAGGGATGCTACCAAGTCCTAATTCATGCCTGTGCTCTGTCCTGTGTCTGTTGTCAAGGCAAAAAAGGTTTCCATTCCTCTGAAAGTTATGCAGGATGTGCAGCGTGCTCCAAAATGATGATAAAACTGCAGGGCATGCCACATCAACATTAGATACGGAAACTGAGAGTGGATTTTCTAAGATGGGAGGTAATGGCCTTGTTAGGGCTATAGTGACTAATGGCTCTGGTACTAGGACTTGCAGTAAGATCTGCTACATCAAGAGCTTCAGCTATAATTTCAGCATAATGATTGTCTTCCTTTCAGCATCACCTAATGCTAATGGTCACTTGCTCAGCTGTTTTAGAACTCCAGACCCCACACGGTTTCATTGCTGATGTTTACCCTTAGCTCCATCAGGCCTTTGGGCATTAGTTGCACATAGCTGTTTGGGCATTCAAAATGTCAGCTGAGCAACTTTCCATCTGTCCTGCTAGGTAGGATGACATCTTCCTTTTTATCCTTAGAAGGCCTTTGCCATCATTAGTTCTTCACTTTTGCAGCAAACAGGTGTTCCTAAGCTTATGTGTTTTTTATGTGTAACCTTTTCTGTTCACTTCCATCACACCATATGGCATCACACTGAAATAAAGCAGGGAGGAGAGGACTCCATCATGGCAAAGCATGTACGCAGGATGTGGAGAGCCCTGCAGGTAGAGCAAGAATGAGACGTGTAATGCTTCAGCAGTATTGCTGAATGTAGGAAAGCCAGGAAGGGGCATTTTCTTTCCTTTCTTCTTCCTTCAGTTTGCTTTTGTTTGTGCAGCACTCATCACCTGGCTCTCTTGGGCTGAAGACTGCCAGGAGTAGCTGGGATTGTTGCTTAAGAATGTGTTTACAGCTGCAAAACAAAAAAGGTCATATTCTATTTTGGCCTGCTAGAGTCTCAGGCTGATTCTTCCTCCTCCTTGCCCTCCCATTTTTGCTGATGTGCCACATAATAAGCAGAAATACTGTCAGCCTAGCACCCTGGAGCCTCTGCCATGGATCAGAGTCTTCCAGCTGCAGTAGCTGCCTGACAAACAGAAAATATTTGGGTAGCCAGGTTTGAGTCGTGCATTGCAACAAGCAAGATTCTCCACCTGGCAACAAACTCCTTTGACAAATGTCAGCTGTCTTCAGGTGGTTTTGAGGGCATTTTTTTGGTAGTAAATTGAAGATGTTACCCAGAGAAGTAATATGCTAGGGGCTGATTCCTGTGTTGTAGTCAGTGATCAAATTGTACATATTTCCCTCTTTACTCCAAGCTGATCAGTTTGTATCACTATGTGTAGCACAACATTGATGTATGCATTAATCACCAGAGCAGCTGGTAATTATTTTATTTATCTTTTATCTCTTTTTTTTATTCTCACTGGGATGTTTAGTACCATGAGTAGAGGAAATAGGAAGGAAAGCAAAATATTTATAAAAAACTGCCAAGTACCGAGGCATCCCTGCAAAAACATCACTGCCTAAGTAGACTGTAAAACATGAATCATGGTGGTTTTGTTAGAAAACTGAACTCCTGAGAAGAAGTGATGCTGCCATGTTAGTGATGCTGCATTTTTCTAGCATTTTCACATGGACAGTGCCATAGCTTCTTCAAGGGAACACTACAGCTCTGCAAGACAACATTTGTATCAAAGAAACAAAGATCAGAGGCTTCCATACGATTTCTCTTGTCCACCTATTTGTGCTGGAGGAGAGAGCCTGTCCAGCCCACCCAGAAACATCCATGTTGTTCAGCTGAGGGCTGTAAGGCACACTTCAGGGGTGGCCTGACTGGCATTTTGCACAGTGTCACAGCTTAGCGAAAGAAGTAAGAGGCAGTCTTCTTTTCTGTGGAGTGGACAATGCAGCTGAAAACTTGCCTGCTCTTTGAGGGCACAGTGTCCCAAAAAAGGCTCTTGGCCAAGCAATCTCTGACATGGGAAAACATGGAGAAAGGGGAGAAGAGTGGTATGACAGTGTCAAGCCTCAGAGATTTTGATGCAGGTAAGAACTGATGTCTCAGTAGTCATCTGTTTAAAGGGGATACTGCTTCCATTTCTTCTTCATGGACAATGGAACTGGCACTCACCTTAATGGCAAAGGCTGCAGGGCTGAAAGAAGTGAAGGTACAAATGGTTTCCCAAGCCTATATAAGAAGCAAATGTGGGCTGGGACTGGGAACAGGATGTAAGTTTGTTGATTCACTGTCAAATAATGAATTATCTGACATCCTGTTCATTGATTTTTGTTGTCCACTGTGCAATCAAATTATGCCAAAGTTTGTAGCTGTGTACTGAGGCAGTGAAAGAGTTATTAGACCTTTCTTTTTACTCTTATCTTTAAAAAGGCAAAGCAAGTCCTTTTCTGCAGGACTACTGTAGTACATTCATTTTACATTATTTGTCCTGGAACTGATTAGCACCGGCAGCTTTCACTGTAATTAAACAGATCATAATTAAACATGTTTTTGTTTTATGAGCTGTGGCAAATTCAGACTCTCTGTAAGGCAGCTCTTAGGAATGAAGGCAATTTGCATGTTATAGTGAAGAGCATGTTACAGGAAACATACTAGCAGATGGCTTCAGGACTTGTTTGCATTCAAAATACATAGCACCTGGAAGCAAAAATGCACTGGGCTTTCTCCATAATAATTTGGGGTTCTTATTCACCAGTTATTTAATTCCCAGTCATCCACAAACATGTCAGAGCAGCTGGGCTTCTGCAGTCTCCTGGGATCTACTTGTAAAGCTCAGTCCACTCTGGTAGTATTTGCTGGTTCTTTCACAGAGTGGAGTACATGTGAGGCTGGACAAGAATGTAGGTGATAATCTTCTGAGAAAGAAGTTGCTTCTGTCCCTCTCTAAAACTTGTTTGGGTTGGGGACATAATACCAGAGTCAGTAAAAATGCAGTGTTTGGATATGAAATCTATTTTCAGATCCAAGTTTAATTTTATGGCTTTAAAATCAAATGAGTTTCAAGAGGAGGGATAAATACTTTTGAAATAAAATCAAGTGAAACAAAAAAAAAAAGATTAAGTCTGGAGTGAGTGAACTGCTTGGGCCAAGCCTAATGCCACATGTTTTTCCTGTTCTCCCATCTCATTTTGCTATAAACAGTAAGTCTCTGTGTTTGAAAAGTCTGGTTTTATTCTCTCTGTGATGTACAAACACATTCAGAGAGCCTTAGATTACGATTTCATAAAATTTGTCTGAAAAACAGAAACATCAACATCACTGTTCTTCAGGCAAGGAGCTGAGATATCAAGAGGTTGTAAATAATTTGTCTGGGTTGCAAAAGACTGATGACTTGACCCAGTTTTTCATGTTCTAAGTCTTACTCAATTCCTGAACAACAAGAACATTTGCCTTACAAAACCAGGTCTGCTGGTCTTTTACTCTTCTGAATGTATGACTCTAGTTTTCTTTCTAAAGGCAGGTGAGGCACAACACCCCAAAACTACCCTGAGACAACAGATATGATATTCCACTTTTGAGTTCACCCTGCATTTCATTAACACTCATATTTCCCAGATTCAGGGAAGCTGACATTTGAATGTGCTTTCCTCTCCTGACCCATTTCCATAATGCAGCAGTACTAAGTACCAGTGGCAGCTGTGAACTCTAAGCAAGTTCAGAAGGTGAATTATGATCATGTCTTCCGCTCACCTAATTATTTTCTGAATCACAACCAAACTGAAGGTGTTCTCAAAGGCATTGAATAAGTTAGAGGGAATTCCACTGCGAGTGTCTGAACTGCTGTCTGACTGCTGGGGGAATCAAACTCTTCTCAGCCTTTACTTTCCAAATGCATAACATAGCAAACAGAATCTCAGCATCAGACCTTCAAAGGGATGGCTTTTCAGTGCATTAACTCAGAACTACACACTACACACGTTTAGGGAATTCACCTGCTTATTCCTGAATAATTGTGCATTCCCTGTTCTCCTACCATTTATATGAAATGGGTAGGAATTTTAGATGAGCAACACATGCAAAATCAAGTCCTTTGGGGCAATGCATCACCTGAGGTGACCGACTCTATTCAGCATAAACCTACATACATAGCCCAGTGTATAGGAAGCTTGTGTGGCTTGGTGGCCAGCATAATTCTGCTGAAAGCCTGCTTCAGTCTGTATTTCTGTGAGATCTGATAGCACCTAGGCTGATTTGTGAACTCTGCTGAGAAAAGTAAAGCCTTGCATTTGATTTCAACTCCCAGGAGTGCCAGGTGAGAAGGCAGACCTGCATTAGAATGATACAGAACAAGTAGGTCAGCAGTTTCATAGTATGCATCTTCTGTGTGCCTCTGTGTGTGTGTGTGTGTGTGTATGTGTGTGTGTGTGCATGCATGCGTGAACTTGAGAAAATGGAAAACCATGTCACTGAATCATTAAGTTTCTGCTCTGTCTTCTTAAGGCAAAAGTCTCACTGTTTCATGTGTAGTTGAAGAGAGTCAAGGCTTTGTCCTCATGTTGCAGGAAAACAAGGGTCAACAATATGTGGAAATGGTAAAGAATTGCAGAACAAATGGATTTCTTCTAACAGTGAGTGAGGGCTTTGGCTAAAAATAAGGAGAATGGTGTTATTCTTTGCCATGTTTCATCTGCCCCAATTGCACTCTCTATGCTTAGTGCCTGCCAAACTGATAGCTTGCTGAAGATTTAAAGAACTAGCACTCACTTTCCTGTAAGAGCAGCCAGAATAGCTGAGGTTATCGTCTCTTCTTCGGGTTTTCCTTCCCTTAACCTGCAAGAAGCAAGCATCTTCACCCCTACTCATCTCATTCTCTATGTCACAGGCACCATCCTGAGCTGCTGCTTCGGCAGGTTGGGCAGCTTGGGTTGTTTACCATGCCATGAAAAAACACAGTATTTTGGGGGCAGCTGGACAGCAAGGGATTGACAGCGTGTCTGGCTGGGGATTATAATCCCTTTCAGGCAGGGCGAGTTTTCGAAAAGCGGGCAGCCTGGAATGATTAGGCTGTTTTCCGGAGCAGCTACAGTTATGAGCAGGAGGCAAGGGAGACAAAGAAGTTCCTCGCCCAGATGAGCAGTCACCAACTGTGGGTCAGCCTCTGCCGCGGAGGAGCAGTGCCCCTGCAGGGGCTCTTGGCCGCAGTCACCAGGCGCTGCCAGCCATTGTCCATGGCTGCCCTGTTAAGCCCTGCACCAGCCGGAGCAAGCAACTTATCTGGCTTTTATAAGAAGCTAAAGGGGGGGAGGAAATCAAGAATGAAAAGCGGATGGGGTTTGGTTTTGCTGGGGCAGCTGAAGCGGAGTGCCCCTGTGCCCCCTTGAGCGGCAGCCGGCGATGGAGAGCCGGGGAGGAGGGTTTGCAGCCCGCTGCCGGACAGTTCTTTGTGTGTACATCATTAATTCCGTGGGACGGGCTGGCTGCCGGCCCTGTTGCCGTGCTGTCCCGGCCGGAGGACGGCGACGCTGGC